>JAACJT020000075.1:836499-853970 GCA_009936485.2 Gymnarchus niloticus
ACTACTCATTCACACAAACACACACAACCACACACACGCACGCACCCACCCACCCACCCACACACACACACACACACACACACACACACACACACACACACACACACTTCTACAACACTGGCAAAAGCGAGGCTGCTAGAGGAGCATAAGGCAGGCAGAGTGAAGGACAGGAGTCATAAACCGATACGAGAAATCACAGCTGAAACGTTAACAAAAAGTGGAACATACACACAAGTAAAGTGCCTCTGGACGACAAGTTCATGGGAAACGAGGTCTGTTTATTTCCACACCCTACACAAAGTGCATCTCTCTCGCACGCAAGCCTTTCCAAACCTCATTTGTTCAAAGGGTGTGCGTCTAAAAGACAGTAATACAAAAAACGCAAGCAGACCAGGGCTTTTGTTTTCCCCTGAAAGGCCACTGAGGAGCTTCCTGTATGAGAATGTCTGCACTGAAAATAAAAGAGGATGTATGCAGCTCTTCTGCAGAGCACGTAAGTCGTGGTCAAAACAACACACGGTGACTGAGGGCCAACGTTGGCTTGGTCCATGCAACCTTAAATGTGAACCAGGACTTCTTAAACAACATGGACAGCACGCCTGATAAGAGAGGTGACCTTCCTGGGCTGTCAGCCTCTCAAGGTCAAACAGACGTCACCCTGCTCTTAAGCATAACACACACTGCGTTAACTCATAAGTCGTCTACATAACAGGACAGCCTGGGGGGACACAATTACTTCAAAATATTGAAACATTTCAGTTTCAGTATTTTATTGGGGGAAGACAAAACAGACTAAAAAAATTACAGAAATACTTGGGGGGACGTGTCAATCCCCCCCATCTGCTCAAGGCCCTACCCCTGGCTATACAGGGGGAGGGGTGAATGAGGCGTAGTTAAAATATAAAAGGCTACTTATTGAGGAAAAACAGATTTGGTTCATATATTACCCACAGTGGTATATAATGCACAGGAAGTTGAAAAAACCTAAACAATTAATAGATTGTAGTTAGAAATTGATCCTGACGAAAAATTATGCTGTCAGATACAGAAGAGTTACATTTAATTTAAAAAAATTCCCAGCAATAAAAATTTGTCTTAAAGAAATTTAAAATGTTAATTGCAATTTTGGTGTGTTTTTGCAGCTGACTGCTTATGATCGACATGAGTGTGAGAGAAGGAGACCTTGTGAAAACATCCTACCTAAATTAAACTGGTACAGGCCGGTACGGTTCAACCCCCCCCTTCGAAGAAACATCCAAGACTAGGAGCAACAAATATTCAAGTGGGATGCAGCTGATTTTGATTTCCAGACTATCCCCTCGTAGGAATCAGTATAGGCCTGTACTGTCAGTGTTATAATTTAGAGCGCTTTAATACAGTAGGAACGGGGAAATCCTGTCCTACATAGCAATTTGTCTAATTATGTCCTAGCTGTATGTCTAATATCTGTTTGTGTGTCATGTTTACATTACTAGAGCCACTAATAACCAGAGTCAATTTCTTTTTATGCTTGAGCTTTCTTGGGCAATAAAGTGATTTCGATTCTGATTCAAGGATCCTGTAGCTTTTACAGTACATTTTCATTGGCACCATCTGACACTTTACTAGCACTCTTGCCCATCCAAATCATGATTCTAGTTAAGCATCTGAGAACTGGGGTACCTAGAGTGAATTAAAAATCTCAGTGCAAACAGGGGTTCAGCTGGGGTGGCTAGGCTTGGCCCAAACCAATGATTTCCCAGATCAATAAAGAAATCATTATCCTCTCCTGCCAATCAGTGACTCATCCATTAATGATATGTTGCTTTATTGGTTCACATTGGGAATTCAATGATCATGCTCCGTAATCCCAGGCACCGTGGCTCCTTTTTCTATAAAAGACCAACAGTACGATATCACCTGCATTTGGAGAACGAGGTGAGGCTGCTTATGATCGCGCCAATGACCAAATTCACTTTTCAACTAAAGATTTCAATCTGATGTCAGTTGTTTTAAGATGGGAAATGAGCTTGTTGGTTGGTGGTTAAGCGGATAGCACGTCTGCCTCCCCTGTCAATCCTCACGGCCGACAGGGGCCTTTCTGTGTGGAGTTTGCATGTTCTCCCCCTGCCTGTATGGGTTTCCTCTGAGTGCTCTGGTTTCCTCTCACAATCTAAAGACGTGCAGGTTAGGTCAATTGGCTGCTCCAGACTGCCCATAGGTGTGAATGCAAGTGTGTATGGTTGTTGATCTCTGCGTTGGCCCTGCGATGGATTGGCGGGCTGCCCAGGGTGTACCCCGCCTCTCGCCCAAAGTCAACTGGGATTGGCTCCAGCTTCCCCACGACCCTGATGGATCAGCGGTATAGATAATGGATGGATGTCTGTTCTATGCAATGCTTTTCTCTCTGCTGTCTTGCACTTGTTTCCACATGGTCTCTTTGACAGGTGATGATAGCTGCATAATGATAACATCAGTTTACATACACCCCGATGCTAATGCTAACAATGCGCTACAGGAACTACACAAATTCATCAGCTAAAAAAAATGACCTCGCAACCAGATAGCATTTTTATTGTGGCTGGTGATTTTAGTCGCGTGAGCCTTAGAAAAATCCTCCCAAAATTCCAGCAACGTTTCATGTCCCATGAGAGGCAATAATACTGTGGCCCATGTACATACTAATATCAAAGATGCTCTACCCGGCCCCCACTTTGGACAATCAGACCAAATCACACCACTACGGCCAAAGTGAAGAATGTGAAAATATGGCAAGATGGAGCAGTGGAGGCTCTTCAGAACTGCTTTGAGTGCACAGGCTGGAGAATATTTAAGAAGGCTGCCACCACAGGGGGCCAAACAGACACTGAGGAGTACACAACACCAGTAAATACTCATTTCAGCAAATGTGGGGATGATGTATCCACAACAAAAACAATCAAAGAATTCTCCAACCAACAAACATGGATGATTGGGGAGGTACTGGCCCTCTCAAAAGCCAACACTGCTGTATTCCTATCAGGAGTCATATTCGTCGTACTGCCAGGAACAGACTGAAAGAAAGCTTCAAGGGGACCAAATGGAAACACCACCGAAAGCTTCAGAGCAGCCTTGGCACCAGCAGCAGTACCAAGGACATATTGCAGACTATTCAAACTGTTACCAACTACAAAATAAGCAAGAACTGAACCTCACCTACTGAAGACTCCATGCCAGATGAGCTGAACATGTTCTATGATCATCCAGTTCTAGCATCCAGATCCACAGTTTCTCCAGAGCACACAAGGCTCTCATTGTCATTTGAGATGAAGAAGACACTACTTTGGGTCAACACACACAGAGCCCCCAGACCTGAAAACATTCCTGGTCGAATACTGCAATCCTGTGCAGAAGACCTACCAGAGGTCTTCACAGATATCTTCATTATATGACTTGCCCAGGAAAAAGCCCCCACTTGCCTCAAAGTGACCACACTTGTGCCAGTTCCCAAGAAATCCACAGCCAGTAGCTCTAACCCGCATCATAATGAAATGTTTTGCGCGACTGCTCCTTAAGCACATCAAGGACTGTATTCCTGCCACTCTAGATCTGCATCAGTTTGCATACTGCGCTAATGGATCCACAGAGCAGGCAAGCAACACTGCACACTACCTTCTGCTCATACACCTGGAGAAAAAAAGACACGCATGCGAGAGTACTATTTATGGACTTCAGCTCTGCTTTTAATGCGCTCACCCACATGAAACTCGTAACAAAACTCCACACCCTCGGTCTGAAAACTTCTCTGTGCAATTGGATTTTGGACTTTGTGACCAACAGGCTGCAGTCAGAGAAAACGGATGATCTAAGATCTTCCACGGTTTCCATGAATACCAGTGCTGCACAGGGCTGTGTGGTCAGCCCTATTCTCTTCACCCTTTACAGCCATGACTGCAGCTCCTCGTATCCAGATAGTTCCATCATTGAATCTGCAGATGGTAGACCAGTCACTGGCCTGATCAGGAAAGACAAGGAGTCATCCTACAGAGTACAGACTGAAGTGGAAAGACTAACAGCATGGTGCTCTGAAAATGATCTAACCCTCAATGTGAACAAGACCCAAGAAATGATGAAAGCACACACCCCCCCTTGGACATAAATGGAGCAGAAGTGGAACGAGTGACCAAATTCAGATTTCTTGGGGTCAACATGACAGAGAACCTAACATGGACTCCCCACAATTCTGCTGTCACAAAGAAAGCCAAGTGGTGCTTGTATTTCTTAAGCAAACTAAAGAAAGCCAAGCTCTCACACCATATTCTGGAAAAATTCTACAAAGCTGTAACAGAGAGCACCCTGACCAACAGCATCACAGTCTGGCATGACAACCGTACAGCATGTGACCGCAAAACTATAAAGCGGCCGACAGAAACCTCCAAGCACGTCATCAGCACAGTGCTCCAAATAGACAAGAGGACGTCCAAAGAGAGCACGACAGATTGCAGCAGACATCACACACCCCAGTCATGATCTCTTTACCCTTCTGCGATCTCAAATACGGTATATGAGCACGTGCTGCCGAACCATGAGACTAGCAAACAGTACCTTCCAAGATGTGGTATGCTGAACTCCAACACAAAGGCTCAAAGACTCACGTAACATGAACACTGCCAACTTGCATCCTTCAAAACTTCTTGTATACGTATATTTACTAATATATTTGTATGTATATCATGATAATCTGGGGGTGTCACACCCCCTAATTGCCTGATCCTGAGTGCCAGAGCCCACGGCTCCCCTTAATTGGGGCCCACAATCCACAAAATCTGTATGGACTGGGGGAGGAGCCACAGTATAAAGCAGTAGGAGCAAACCAGAGAGGGGAGAGAAGACAACTTCGGGCCCACACAGGACATCCCACTGGGGGAAGCTGGGTGGCAGCATTGACGAGGGAGGCTGCAGCCTGCCAAGGGGAATGACCGTCTCCAAGGACTGTGTGACACCACCGAGCCATGCCCTGATGTCCCCCTGCCCCACCCAGCTGCTTGTCCTGCTGTGATGACTAATAAACCCAACACCCTTTGGGAGCTGTGAATGCAACTCTCGTGGTCCCAGTCTATTCCAAGACAATATACATACTAGACATACATGTGTATTTAGAGGTACATACATTATATACTGTATATATATGAGATGCTTGTACAGTACATCACCCAAAACCAGCTGTTTACACTATTTGCATAATCTAAGATACTTATTCTATGGTACTGTATGTTTGCGCGAGGAGAACCTACTACCTCACTTCCTTGTGCACGTGCACGATGACAATAAAGTTGACATTGACTTGACAACAGCGTATGCCGCATGTGTATGTAAATCAAAGTGATTGCAGACGGTCTGATTCCGCACATACGAGTGAAGAGCGACTTGACAACGATAAATCACAGCAAGTCCTTGATTTTGAGTTCACTGAAAGAACAGATAGATAAATAAATAGTCCAGAAAGCTTTAAGGAAAACCAGATTACACAGCAAGCTTCCAAGGCCAGGTGCGGAAAGTTAGGCAGCTGATTTGGTATCTATATCTCGAAAAGGACACATAGAGACAAGATGCACCCAAAACTGAGACAGGACTGACAACAACCTGCCCTCGTGACAGCGGCCTAGCCTCCCTTCCACTCCGCACGGGGACTCCTCAACGCTGCCTCACCATTGGCAGGTCGCTGACCGGGCCTCCTTCCTATTGGCTAGCGGCTGACGTCAATCACGCCCACCAACCCCTCCCTTTCCCGTCACCCCACCCGTGGCAGACTTCGCCGTTTGACATCACTACTCTGACAGCCGCGGAAGACGAGCTGGCGAACATATGCTTCGTCCACTTTGGCAGCCTCGGACGAAACTTAGAAAAAAAGCTGTTTATAAAAGCAAAGCAGCCCTTCACACGTATTGTTACGACGTACCGCGGCAAGCATAATCAACCACTGCTCAAAGTGAGCACGAAAACGTTTCCCTGTAAAAAATGTCACAATTTAAACGAACGTGGCACGAACGACCCGTAAACCACCTCCCGAATTCTCGCTTCCCGCTTCGTTATATTTTCCGCTTCACCCACAAGCTCGAGTTTCCCCAAGTCTGGCAAAAGGCACTACGTTCCTAAAACAAAACCAAAAAAAAGAAAAAAGAAAAGTACGGCAACCTCGCGCATTACAAGACCCGCCATTTTGTACTCCAATCACGGATTTGACATCGTCATAACAACCGGCTGCAATCGGAAAGCGGCGAGCTACAGATACTGCACCTGCACCCCCGCTTTGATCCAGCTAGCGAAACTGGGCTACAGAAGCGACAAACGCCGTAAAAAAAAAACAGCAGCATCTCCGAACATTTTCACCCGAAAGACATTTGACGACGAATAAAGTTTATGTTCTCACCTTTGATCGCCGCTGGATTTTCGTCCGGTATTTTTGCCGTTGTTGTTTTTTTTTTTTTTTTTTTTTTTTTTTAAGCTTCGGGTTGTTGTTGTTGTTGATTCTCGTTGCTGGGTTCTTGTCGCCAGGACTACCGTGGCTATGGCGCTTCGTCCTCACCGGGGCAACTGTTGCTACCCACCTAGTTTCCTCCCTCCCTTTCCTAGCTTCTGATTGGCTGAGTCGCGCAACCATATGTTCACTTGTCTTCCTACGATAGGTCAATTGAGTTGTCAATAAACAGACCCTCTTTTGATTTGCAGAGAGCTCGTGTCAATCATGTGGAGCAACTGCGCAATTCAAACATACCTCGTATTCCTCTACAATTGGGTCATTCGACCGTCAATCAAACACACTTAATTATTACTAGGCAAGAAACTCTCGAGTTTCTTCTCCATCGCGGCACCGTGCTTTCGTTTTGCTGGGAAACGTGAACGCGGCTCCTCCTAAAAACACACGTTGCATCCGCAGTTGAAAACACAAGCGGAACGTATACCCTTGACTGTCACCATTTTCGGTGGTGGTCACAAAATAAATGAATGTTTATTTCATGGTTAAACCCTGACCATAACCGAAAACTTCAGAGGCGTACAATAACTCTGCCTCGAGAGCATCGGTCACGTGTCAGCCATGTGTCAACCTGATGGAAGCATTGACCATAAAACCAGGCAAGGGTGTCAAGAACAAGACAGAAGTCATTGAACACGAGGACTGACTGAACTTTAATGTTTTTTAGACGTTTTTTTATAAAGAATATATGCTGCAATGCAAATATAAATCGGACACATAAAACCCACATTTTCTCAGTTATCCATTGAGAAAAGTCCGGCGTGCAGTTCTAGTATCAGTACTAAATACTTTGTACTAAAATGTTTGGAAGTTACACAACTGCCATGTCCCTAAACACGTGTGCCGCCATCTGAACCACGGCCCCTCATAACAGAGTAATGTCGCTTCTCTTACATGTGCGAACTTGCTTTTTTGATAGTGTGATTGTAACCCTATCATCAGTGCACAGCGAGAAATTGGAGCCGGTTTTCCATGTCTTTTTTTTTTTTTACCGTACATTTGACAGTTTTTTATCTTGAAACACGCAGTTGGGATTGTCAGTTCAGCCTAGGAGTTCGTTCATTGTGCCCTCAGATTAAAGGCCCCTGTCCAAATGCCAAGCGTCAAAGCTGGCCGACGTGTCCAGTTATACACCGTGATTGTCTATCTCCCCTGTGTCAATGAGACGAAGGACATTTGATCTGAGCGCTGTCGTCTTAACCGCCGCTTTGGTCGCGGCCTGGAAAACGAGGTGGAAAATGCCAAACCGCTTACACACTATCGGTTTTAAGGTCGCTTTGTTACTCCCCAGATGAGGGACCTTTGGCTCTGCGGTTGTAGATAATGCAATGCAGCTGTAGCCCCGATCGGCTGTAATTATTACCCCCATCCTCGTTATCAGCTGCTGAAATGTCACCCGCTCTCCATTCTTGCATGCCACAGCGCCAGCATGAGGACGTCTTCTCACCCCAATGGGTTTGAGTCGACCTCCAGGGGCAGTTTTAAGGCAGCAGGGGGTGCAAAAAAGGCACTGGAACACTGACTGATTTTAATTTGTGAAAAAAAAAAAAACAAGATTCTCATTATAAATTATTCATTCATTTGAAAATTATTCTTCACCGTGGAACTTGTCTTATTGGTTGTAATAGCATAACTCACAAATTCCTGACCACTGAAAAGTATGAAATAATTACTGTTGTAAATACATTTACTATCCTGCCAAATGTTATGTGCATTTATATGCATAAAGTTGTAGAAGGCCATGAGGATAGAGATGCAGGTGGATGGAGGAGACAAGGGGACAGAAAGGTCACTTGTCATCAGATTAAACACAGTCTGATCGAGGTCCCTGGCGAATGCTTTGTTAATTATGGCACCTCCTGTCCTGACATCGTCTTTGTAAAGGTCCTGGTCTCTATCTTCTTCGGCTATCTGTGGCTCTGTCGGTGCGTATGACAGTGTGTGGGTCACACGCCTTTTCCGAAAGGGACTGCCATACCCTGATATAAGAGAGCTGCATCGGACAGCGACTCACATAGCGGTGACCAGGTTGAAGAGGAGCAGGCACAAAGTCCCCCGAGGAGCTGCAGATTAAGGCGTTTTGCCTCTCCCCAGGGCGTTTAACTTACCCTGAAGCACCCCGCCATCCCAGGCCTGCCATGTGGAAAGCCAGACTACTGGCTGTGTGCCTCCTGGTGGCTGGAGTGGAAGTCACCGACGGCCACCCTGTCTATGGGGTCAAGCTGTGCGGCCGTGAGTTCATCCGAGCTGTCATCTTCACCTGCGGAGGCTCCCGGTGGAGGAGGGCTGCAGACAGAGCAGGTGGAAACTAGTCCATCAGACTGTCACTGTCTTTGTGCGTGGAATTCGCTCTATCTGTGTCTTTCTATTTGTCTGTCTGTCTGATTCTCTCGCTGTGTATGGAATTCTGTCTGATTCTGTCTGTCTGTCTTTGTATGGAACTCTGTCTGTCTGACTCCATCTGTTTCTGTCTTTCTGTATGGAACTCTGTCTAACTCCGTCTGTCTCTGTCTTTCTGTCTGTATCTCTCTGCCTCTGTCTTTATATTAAAGGTTGTCTCTTCTTCTCCTTGCTTCTATGTAACATTTGTAGATATTTGCATGTCCATCTCCTTTTGAACGACTTTTGTTTCTGTTTTCATGGAAACTCATTTTATGTCGTGCTGTGGAGATACATGTACGTATCCATCTTTGTTTTATTGGTACTGGGTCATTCTAGTCCTGCCCCCATTTATGTCGTACCTGTTAGGCTTTTCCTGGAGTGGAAGGCATGTTGGCAATCTTGTTGATGATGGTGATATACATATGGTTGAGGCCTAGTAGAACTTTTTCCACCCTACCATTCAGATGACTTCATGGAAGACCCTTTTACACCCCACAATGAGGCACTGGACAACTGGAGTCCAAACGCCATGCCTGGACTTCCTTACCAGCAGCTCCCTGAGGCCGTGACCCCCGGCTGGAGCGGTTTCAACCGGCCAGCGCGCTCCCTCATCTCAGATGAGGTGCTGGAGGTGCTGCGCACCTCTGATCGCAAAGGCCGCGACGTGATAGTGGGGCTATCCAACGCCTGCTGCAAGTGGGGCTGCAGCAAAAGCGAGATCAGCTCACTGTGCTAAGCAAAGAGCAGCCTCCTCCTGTGAGTTTTAATTATGCCACCAGCAGGGGGTGGTGAAGGACAGCCCATCCACCTGCGTCACCCCCATTATAACCTGGAGCTGAACCCAAGTCCTCTGATCTTCTATGAACTTGTCTGTATGAACTAAACCCTGTTGATTCTCACAAAGACTTTGCTCTGAAAGATGTTGCTAGTCTTTCTGTAGACTTTAATAAAACTGTTTAAATTGTGTTTTTCTCATTATAATCTCAGCGGACACCCATTCTGTGTGAGTGACTCAAACACAATCTACCCACACCCTTCTGAATCACACCCAGCTACTCAAGGTAAATATTGTTGTTTAAAGTACTGAAACATGAGCGTGACTGGTAAATTGAGAATCCCCTTATACAATTAAGAGGTCTTCAGTGCAGTGAAAGCACTTGATTTAATTAGCCTCTATATTGATTAACAAACCAGTTTAATGCTCATTCTTCCAATCTGACAAACCGTAAAGAATAAGGCCTGATTTTCAGTTTCAGCCAAGGAGTCAGTCCTTGCATAAATTAGCATTTTGTTCTATTTTCCATGGGTTTAAATCAATTGTGAACAATGCAGGTTTTACTTTGGTAAATCTTGGTATCAGCACATCCATACCTGGCTTGGGATGAACATATTGCATTCTTACAAAAGCTTTGAATTCAAGAATTTTCGCTGCTTAATTAAAGCCTCATTGCTGATGAGCAGGCGGATCTCTACAGAGTCTTTGCATTGCTAATGGTTCAGAAAGAGTAACAGGAGGAAGATTAATTGAACCAGCCTCTGGCAAAGTTGTCGTCAAAAAGCACAGTGTCTTTACCACATGGGGATCATTGTACAGAAATAAAAAGACCCATTTTGCAGCAGGGGCAATGACCTGAGTATGCCATTATACTTCCAATGTACAAAAAAGGATGCATTTAGTTCACTGCAGCATAATTAGTGGTACTGTTAGTTGTGCTCATGGGAAATGTAGTTTTCCAGGCATATCCACCCTGATGTCACAGTGCTGCTTTGCCTGTGTGGGTGAATGCAATTTGTAAAAAGCGGCTTACTGAAGGATAAAATCATGCTTGTTCAAAGTCTCCACATTTCCACGTTCCACCCGACCTTGTTTTCTCTTCTCCTTGTCTCTCTCTTCCTGTGATCTCACCTCTCAGTACACAGGGCTCACAAAAGGCTCAGGAACCTTTTGTGCCAAGATATGCCAAGCTGACAGAATCTTACTGAAAAAGACTGAGTGCTGTAATAAAATTAAAAGGTGTTTCAGCAAAACATTAATTCAGGGGTGTGCACATTTACACAACTGGGTTATTGAAAGTTTTTATTTTAATTTTTTTCCAGCTTAGATGTATAGATTGCAATTTCACATTAAAGGTGGAAAAGTTCTAACATGAGTTATTTTGGTATCATTTTTTTGCATCATAAAAACCTGCCATTTTAACAGGAGTGTGTACACTTTTTATGCCCGCTGTAGTGCTTTGGAGAAGACCATAATGATTCAATAAACTGAAAGTAAAACAGGAAGGAGATGACCAGCAGCAAGATGTATGGATGTCAGATGGATTTAGACAATGAACACGGCATTAGCAAGCCTGTGGAACTAGACAGAAGACAGGACATTCTGGATAACTATCATCTATAAATATATATAGACATCAACATCAACTTAATGGCATCTAAAAAACAAACAAATGAATAAACTGCTTGAGTGGATTTTCATAAACTGAATTGGAACTAGCAGACGTGAACAACACCAGGTACTTAGTCACGTGGTCTGATGGATGTTCAGGCTAGCTGCACCTATACCTTAGGTTGGAGTCTGCAGGGCACACGCTAGTAACAATTTCACTGTACCAAGTACACACAAAAAAATCTTTAAAGTCTTTGACTGAAAAACCCAAAGCTAGATTATTTATAGTGTGCTAATTGCCTGTAGTTTGTACGTTCCCTGTTATACATTGTTTTGTCCTGTTCAAAGTGTACTCATGCCTTGGGCCCTTTTTTTGCCTGGGATGGTCTCCAGGACCTCTTGCAACACAGTCCGGGATAGATGGTAAGATGGATGGCCTTTCATTACCGCATCATTTCTCTCCCCCCCCCCAACAGAGACATGCCCCTGCCAAAACTGATTGGTTTATGGCGAGATGATGCCTCCAGCACTGAAGCTCGAGGCATGAAGTGCATCAGTTAATGGGTATACAAATGTTAATGCATCAGCAAAGGTTATGATCAAATGTTCAAGTGCCTGGGGAAAAAAAAATATGGAATACAGAAGTAGAAAACACATATATAATGAGGTAAATATGACAACATCCTCTTGGGACAGCACGGCTCTTTCATGGTGGAAGTGCTTACTGGCCCTCCTGCTTATTTATATACCTTTCTTTAAATATAAATTCAAGCATTATAAATTGGTGACAAACAACCGGTTTAAGGAGTGTGAGGAAGCAGAGAGATACGGTGTAGATATAGTTGGGCTCACCTCAACACATAGTGGGGGTTCTGGACCCAAACTCCTGGAGAGGGGCAGGACTTTATTCCACTCTGGAGTTGCCCTGGGTGTGAGGCGTCGGGCAGGTGTGGGTTTACTAATAGCCCCCTGGTTCAATGCTGTATGTTGGAGTTTACCCCAGTGAATGAGAGGGTTATCTCCCTGCGACTTCAAGTTGGGGAATGGGCTGTGGTTATTTATGCTAAATGCACCTGACATCAGTTTAGAGTATCTGGATTTTTTGGAGGCTGTGGATGGAGTGCTGGATGGTGCTCCCTCTGGGTACTCCATTGTTCTACTGTGGCACTTTAACACTCACGTGGGTAACAGCATTGAAGCCAGGAATGTTGTGATTGGGAGGAATGGTCTGCCTGATTTGAACCCGAACAGTTATTGGACTTCTATTCTGTTCACTGTCTGTTTACCACAAGCACCATGTTCAAGCATAAGGGTCTTCATAAATGTACCTGGCTCCAGAACACAGATCTGCGACCGTATGTCTTGGACACTTGGGTGAAGAGAGGAGCTGAGCTGTCAACTGATCACCACCTGGTGGTGAGCTAGATCGGATGGCGAGGGAAGATGCTGGACAGGCCCGGTATACCTAAATATATAGGGAGGGTGTGCTGGGAGCATTTGTCAGAGGCCTCTGTCTGGGAGATCTTCAACTCACATCTCCAGGGAACGTCAGATCGAAGAAGGATTCCCACCGAGCTTGGTTAGCTTGTGGGGACTCTGGAGGCAGCTGACCGGTACCAGTGGGCCAAGCGGAACATAGCTGTGGTAACTAAACAAACAAAAACTCAGGTATGGGAGGAGTTTGGTAAGGCCATGGAAGATGACTTTCAGTCAGTCTTGAAGAGATTCTGGCAAACCGTCAGACGACTCAGGAGGGGGAAACAGTACTTTGTCCATACTGTTTGCAGCAAGGATGGGGTGCTGTTGATCTCAACTGAGGGTATACTTTGGGCACTGGAAGGAATACTTCAAGGACCTCCTGAATCCCACTGACACACCTTACTTGGAGGAAGCACAGTTGGACAAATCCTCCTCCAAGTCATCCAACATTTGAAGTTAAAAATGGAAGAAGTCAAAAACTTTAGCAGCAAGGCTCCGGGGGTGGATAAGATCTATGTTTCTACCCTCACCTATGGTCACTAACTATGAGTATGGACCAAAAGATTGAGATTGTGAGTACAAGCGGTGGAAGTGAGCTTCCAACCCAGGGTGTCTGAGCTCAGCCTGAGAGATAGGGTGAGGAGCTCGGACATTCAGAGGGGGCTCAAAATAGAACCGCTGGCCCTCCGTATTGAAAGGAGCCAGGTTCGGGCATCTGGCAAGGATGCCTCCTGGATGTATCCCAGGAAAGATGCTTTGGGCATGCCCGGCCAGGAGAAGACCCTGGGCCAGATCCAGGACACACTGGAGAGATTGCGTCTTTCAGCTGGCCTAGCAATGCTTCAGTATCCCCCCGGAGGAGCTGGGGGAAGTGGCTGGGGAGAGGGAGGTCTGGGCATCTCTGATTAGGCTGCTGCCCCCGTGACCCGGATCTGGACCTGAATAAAGCGGTGGAAGATAAAAGAATGAACGAACAAACAACTGGTAAGCTTCTTCTGTGCCTATTATACTGTATATCCTCAATTCAGATCGTAGACTGAGGTTTAATGTTAGTTAAACAGTGCCATAACTTGAGTCACAGACAACTTTAAAAAGTTTAAAAAAAAAAAAAAAAAAAGAGTGGGATTGTGAACAATGTATTGTTAAAGTTCAATATCAGAAACAGCATTTTGTAACAGCGACTAGACAGTAACTGCAAGCCATCTGTATTGGTTTGTAAGAGGAAATATAGACAGTCAGTTATAGACGGAAATGCGAGAGGCACTGCAGCCCAGTGTCCGATCCTCATTGGAGGGGATCACTTTGGATTTCCGTGACAACCTTGTACAGCCCCCGAGAGGCTGTGAGCAGAGTCTGAGCCTCCATTTGGCTGACTACACCAAAGGTCCTGGGTTGCTGGTGTCTTTCTGGATCTGCCAGTTGTCAGCCACCTCATTCTTCATCAATTTGTTTTTTTGGCGGGATCTAGATGTAGACTGTCCTGCTATGCTCGACCCGACCCTTTTGTGAGCCCGTCGGAGAGCCTGTGCCCGTTTTGGTGCCAATCCAGTAACACTAAAGTGGCCGAACATGTGCATAGCCAAGACCAGCTTCGAGGGGTTTCCTTTCAGTTCATCAAAGGTCTTCATGAAAGCTGATGCGGCTCCGTGTAACTCCTCCTGATTTCGGACCATCGTTGAAAACTCCTGACACATGACATCCCATTTCTCGCTGACTCCAGAAGCTGGGAAATGAAAGAACTGTTACGCATCGCCGGCTTACCATCAATCAACAATACGAGGTCAACTACCAGCTCACAAGTCTAATGGACGTTTCATCGCTAAATAGGCTATATACAACATCTGGCTAGTCAAGGATTAAAATAAAGTAAACTAACTGCTGTTAAGAAAAAACCTTTGTAGTTAAGCAGATCTCATCCTGACAACTAAAGATTTTATGTCAGCAGTGTGATTTTCAATCAAACCAATTACTAATGGTCACATTCAGCACATGCAAGCACCAAGTAATCTCTAGTAATGTCACAAGTGGATCAGTGGTAAAGTTCAAACGTATGCCTCCATATCGTCACACTAACCTTCTCCTTGTTCTTCCAAAGCGACACCTATCTCCTCAAATGCTATTTCCTCTTCCTCGACATCAATGTGGCTGACTAAATTGACCCCATTCAGGTTATGATTATGGTCATTTATTAAGTTGATCAGGGTGGGGAATGTAGGCATATGAGGATCTCTGCTTCTACAAAGAGGACAATGAGAAAACGTCAACATTACACAACATGACGATTTCATGATTATTAAGCAGAAGGCACATATTGTTTACAGTTTTGAATATAAAGATACACACTGGCTGTCCCTGCCATCCTTCTGTGTAATCTGCATCACAGTGATGCACATCTTGGCTGGACAATTGGTGTTCTTGGTCCGTCGTCCGTGTCCTTCACCGGCAGTCTTGGGGTTCCGAGTATTATGGTGGCACCTATATTCCACCTAATAATTAACAGACACACCGTCAGCCACATGGCTGTAAATGAGCGGAATGACAAAAACGCGGACGATGCAAAATAACAAGCATCAGTGCAGGGCAGTTTATGCGGTATTTTTTTTTTTTTAAAACTTACACACACACACCACTTTTATACACAGCTGATGTAAGCTAACACTACCTTGAAAAGAACTCTCTGCCCCTTCTTAGGCCTGGTTCTTGCGACTCTCCAGGTGACCTGCGATCCTTTCAGCCACTCCTGTACAGCTTCAGCTGTACTGATCGACAGCCTGATTGTGGCTTGGAAGCCAGTGTGGTCTTCCATCTGCCTGATGGCTTTGTAATTGCAGATGTGATACCCATAACCAGCCGGGAGAAAATCCTACAACACCAAACGAGCGCAGTCCAAGCAGGCTAGCAAAGCAAGGCTGAAGGTTCATAGCCCAAATGGGTGATGTAATAATTCAAACACGACAGATAAGCAAATACGCTGACAACACTGGATTTACTGAATGAATAATGCTAGCTAAGAAATGACCTACCATTAACACTGGGTACTGGGAGATGTTCTGCTCTGTTCTGTGACAGGGGAACCTATCAGCAATAGTCAGCCGCCTAGTCTGTTTACCTGTCTTCATCCTGAAATGAAGCAGGGGATGGAGGGTGAATATCACTTATTAAAAACACCGTGACTGGCTGGAAGTTAACATTACATTATAATATTTACATTACATTACATTACAGGGTCGGTTGGGGGCTCAAACTTAACCTTAGTGTTGAAAACCTGTTTTTTTTTTTTTTTTTACGCAGTTTTTCTTTACGTAGTCCTGCTACATTTTAATGAGTTTCACTTTTACGTAGTTTTTTTTTTTTTTTACTGTATTAAAGCACACAAACGTAACCCAGCTCTGCTGAAGCTGGAGTTTTTAAACAGACTGAGGTTGCTAACACTAGCTAACGTTACACGACAGCGTCGGACTCGAGCGTCGCATCGGCCTGTAACTTCATGCTGAAGTAAAGGGATCGATGGAAAACGTTACCAATGGAATTTATTGTAAAGGGCTGGAAATAACAACAACGCGTAGTTACCTTCTGGGGGTGCTCTCGGTCTCAAAGCTATTCATTTTCGTCGCGACTTCAGCAGTTGTACGGAAAGCCGCGTTGGAAGCGTCGCCTCGCCATAAACCAATCAGCTTCGGCAAGGGGCGTATCTCTGGGGGGGGGGGGGGGGGGGGAAACGGGTGTCACTACCGGGGGAAATAATTGTAGTCCAATGGAACCGGCGAAAACTACAGCACTTGGCCCTCGTATAAAGACGTCAGAGGAAATGGCAACGGAGGCCAACGCGGGTCAAAAAGGACTTTTGCGTTCAAGCGTCCGCCTCCCTGCGGAGTGAATAACGACCGCGAGCGAAAGTAGGGGAGAAGGCAGGAGGGGTGGCGACTTCATTAAGATAGCGGAGTTTTCACTTCGAATTAACCCGGCTGCGGTCTTCGGTCGGATATTAATCGTGGGCGCTTCGCCTAGACGAGAGGATTAAGAGTGTTCGTTGAGAGAAGGTAAACGCCTTGGCGCCAGGGTGGAGGGAATGGCGGGTTTACCTAGCCGCTGCGAGGCATAGCTGTAGGTTGGGGGGTTTGTAGAAGGGCCAGTCTATTCACTGGTGTTTTAGATGATCATCTCGGCGTGGTCCTTTGGTCCTCTGCTCAATGCGGACCGCTGGCCCGTGTTAGGCAGAATTCGGAGCCACTGCGGCCTGGTTCCGCAGCGGAGCCTCGGACTGGCGTGATGAGGGCCTAACGGCACTCTAAGCACCATGTGGGCTTTTGAATCACCGTCGGCGCGGATGGGGAATCGGTCTCCGATCTTGGCGTGTTTCTGATTCGAGAGGGCAGTAAACGTGGCTGGAGGGCCTTGAAGATGTCTGCTGCTCGGGAGCTCAGAATTAGGACGGGCCAGCGAGGTCAGCCAAGATGTTTCGGTCCGGGTCAGTGATGGATCTTAAGAGCAGCCCGAGGAGGCTAGAGACAGGAGGTACACAGAGGTAGCTGAGAGCCTGTGGACAGCTAATGCGATCCTAGAAGCCCGATCATAGGGGGCTGTATGCCCTCCTCCCCCAGCTGTCTTAATGGTGGTCGGATCTTATCTCTGAGAAGTGGGAGCTCTCTGAAAACGTGGAGGTGTGGACCCATTGCCCCAACTGCAGCAGGAGGGGGAAAGCACTTATGGATTAAACTTAATCAGAAAGTC
>JAACJT020000075.1:864151-880150 GCA_009936485.2 Gymnarchus niloticus
AGCTGTTTAGGGCTATGAAGAGCTAAAGAACCTCTATCTGAAGAGCTGTTTAGGGCTATGAAGAGCTAAAGAACCTCTATCTGAAGAGCTGTTTAGGGCTATGAAGAGCTAAAGAACCTCTATCTGAAGAGCTGTTTAGGGCCATTCTGCTTTCCAGTCAATGAGACGATATCATTGGGAGTGGCAGCAACTTTAAAACTTATTTTGGGGAAGCCTAGCAAAAGATCTACATTTGGTTAAAGAGGGATGCATAGTGCCATCTTCTTGATGTGTTCTATTATATATGTCTCTCATTCTCTGTGTTCTGGAATGAGTTCATAAACGTTCTTCTTAGCATTCCAGGAGAAGTGTCACTTTCATCCTGTATTCTAGAATGAACATTAAGGTCACTCGATTTCATTGTTTGCTCCATGGCAGTGTTTCTTAGGCTCTGGGTCGCGACCCAGTTTGGGTTTGCGTTGCGTTTGTGATGGCTCGCCACAGGATTATGTTTGACTGTGCTGTCATTGTGGTCATCCTCTTCTTGTGTTCCAGCATGGTACCAAGTTTGTTATTTGGGTCCTCGGAATAAAAAGTTTAAGAACCCCTGTTCTAGAGTGATATGTGCTCACAGGCATATCGCTGCGTAGCCTGTGTCTGTGGCTCTATTTTGTAGCTACTCCCGTGTGTCACACACTGACTCACCCCAAGTGCTGCCCATTTCCTCCCATACCACTAGAGGGCAATGTGGACGTGCAAGCGGGCCTGGTCGTACAGAAAGAATGGAGTCCCTTAGCGTGCATCCTGGAACTATTCTGCTTCTATTCTCCGTCACATTATTGGCTGTATAACACGACTCCAGGTGGGACCGTGTTTATTAACGACTACAACTATCATGAAATGAGATTAGTGCCTTTTTCACTTACACGATATGAGACACACTGCGTGTGGGTGATTGAGGGCCTATATGAAGGACAGGCTGATGGCTAGGAGAATTAAGGCCACACTGAGACCAAACAGGCGACCAGCAAGATGTTTATCTTTTGTATGGACAGGAATCATGTTAAGGTAAAAAAGTATTTACAGTGAGGCACATGCAGTGAAGAGCAAAATAGAAAAGAAAAATCTGAGAAACACAAAATTCAAAGCGTGTGAAGGTAAGCTTTATCTTTTAACACTAATCACTGGGCCAGTTGGTAACCCAGTCTCCCTGTCATTCAGAACAATGAAAGTCTCTACCCCTTCCTGGGTTTCTACCCTGGCCAACTACAACAAATTCTTCGTGCAAAACAAATTATCTATAATATTATATCGAAAATTTTTGACTGAGAAAAGTACAAAAAACAAAAAGCATCAAAGAAACTGAAACAATATTCCTTCTCTAATATGGCTATTCCATTTGCAACACCACGCTCTACATCTGAAATGAACAATTCTATAAATACTGTGTTACTTCTGTTACCCAATCAGGATTTTTTTTTTTTTTCACACTCCAGTGTATCCAGTCTTTTACTGTAGTTGTTACGCAATGCAGCTCAGTGGTTAGCACTCACACCTCTAGGGTTACGGGTTCAAATATCACCTGCGCTGTGTGTGTGTGTGTGTGTGTGTGTGTGTGTGTATGTGTGTGTGTGCAGTTTGCATGCCCTCCCTGTGCTCTGCTTTCCTCCTGCAGTCCAAAGATATGTGATTTAGGCTAACCGTCATCCCAAAATTGCCTGTAGTGCATGCTGATGTATGCATGCCTGTGCCCTGTGGTGGATTGGCGACTATCCAGAATACGTCCTATGCTGCCTGGGACAGGCTTCAGGCCAAACTGAAATCTTGACCAGGAGAAGCAGTTAGAAAATTGATGGATTATGCAACACGATGAACGTTTGAGTATCGGGTCAAACGGACCTACCCGTTTTTACATTCCTCTTCCACTACAATTTAACCATTCAGTTGTTCTCTTGCCCACACCATTTGGCAAATTGCACAGGCATCGGTAAAACACATTGCAAAAGCAATTAAGTAAATAAAGTTATTGTGAATTTAACATGTAGGTTATTATTGGCATGGTTGATTTGTGCGGGTGTGTGCCTTTTATACACGTGGAAATGTGGGCTTGCTCGGTATTGTTTGCATGCCTGGACTGAGACACAGGCAGCACTCCTTGTTGAAAAAGGAACACTCTGGCACAGCCACCAGTCTTGCTCCTAAGGGGAGACAGCTTATGCAGAGCTGATAGTTATACCTGTGGAAAGGAAAATGTTTTGTGAGCGTTAACGTCAGCTGATCCATTTTCTTACATAAATTACACAGCTTTTTGATTTGCTTAACAGTACCTGGGTGTATCCTCGAATAAATCGTAATTCATGAGTGCTTAAGCAGTGACATTACCACCAGCATTTTTTTTTTTTTTTTTCATTTTCTTTAAATATAAAAATAACCCTCACTAGTGAAAAACCAGGCGTTATTATGCCATTGTCTCAGTGCAGCTGTTGCCACGTTAAAATTAAATCATTAAATTTGTTCAAACGGGCCGTAGGGGTTTTTTTTTTTTTTTTTACAGATTTTTGCAATGAAGCAGATTTTTTTTCTGAAGCTGCTATAGCATTAAGTACAGTACTACAGCAGGATTCCCGGACCCCAGCAGGTTTTAAGAGTTTTTACTCCGTCATAAATCCATACGTTTTATTAATATGTGTAGTCGGACGTTACCACGGTGGTCTGTATATAATCAGCCTCAGTATTTTTGGTTATTCGTGTATATTTTCATATCCGCAGCACATTTACACTGGTAAGAGAAGCGTGCACCGACCAAAAAGCGCTCCATTTGTACAAATACGCACAGGCGATAAAGCGGCATTTCGGCTGGCAGGATTGTGCGGTCACCGCCGGTTTGATCCACATATTATGTGTAGGGTGTTGTGTAATATACACAGTTCTGGGGATTCATTGCAGGATTAAAGGATGTATGCATTTGATGCAGTTGTATGATTATTTTTTCAAGTTTTGGTTTCTTCTAAATTTTCCATCGACGATGCTAAATGCAAATTAAAATGTCAAAATAAATTACATACGGTCAGAGCAAGATGGGAAATATGGATATCACATTAATGTGAAGCTGTACTTGTACAAATGGAGGTCTGACTAAGCTATGCGGTGTACTTTAGGCATGGTAATGAAAGTGTGGACACCACTGTGGCTTCACGTCACCAGAGTTGAAGCTTTTACGTGACTTAATTGTGAGTGTGTGTTCGCCCTCGTTATATTTACACTGGTTTGTTAGCTGTCTCTGAATATCCTGTTCGGTGTACAGTCCTGAGTACTGGATTGCTTAGTCCAGGATACTCCACCTACCCCGGCTATTGAAGCCTCATTTGTCCCATCACCAGTCCTGAGTATTACCTATGACAGACTGACATCTGGTCTAGAGCAAGTCCTGTGATTCTCCAGAGTCTTGTCCACAGGGGCAAATTAACTGACCTCATATAACAATCTTAGCACCCCCTGTTGGCAGTTTACTGCGGGGCAACGCAGTGGTTGTTACGGAGTGTTACACTGAGCCAGCATCAAAAGAAGTGTTATGACACCCAGGAGTGTACGTGTACAGTCACACTTTAATGGAAACCAATGCAATTCACAACATCTGGTACACATTGGTCCACTTTAGCTCTATACATGATTTTTAGCATATGAGGACAGAAGTCATAGACCCTTAAAGCAAGCATATTGTTAGCGGTGTGTAAAGCATGGCTGAATACACGGCAGAAGCACCCCGACACGTATGACTGCATATTGTGCACGTGGTCTTAGTAGAAAATAGAAATATGAAAGTGGCATATGAACAGGTTTTACCCAGTGAAATGGCCAGCAGGAGGCAGAATGAACATCACTCTAAACCACCGTTCAAATCCGTCTCTCTGACTCTCAGTGGCACAGGGGCCATTTTCAATGATTCCATTATTGTTTTAATTAAAGGCCAATTAGCTAAATGATGAGATATCACCTCAGCTAAATTTTAGTTCACAGAGCACATTTCAATGAAAATGTGGCTCAGGCTCTTTTTTTCGAGATGGGGAGGCAGGGTGTCAGGCTGGGTGGCACTTCTTATCCCTTCGTCTGGCTGCCTTCCATCTCTCTTTTCTTTGGTCCATCTTCCCCAATTCTCTACTTCTCTATTTATCTCTTTTTTTACCCATCTTCCTCTTTCTTACTATTCCTGTCCGTCCTCATTTCCCTCTCCCTTTACCTCTCTCTCAGTCCCCTGTTTCTCTTTCTTTGTCCCCTCCCCCCTGCTCTCTCCTGCTCAGTCATGTGACTTCACTACAGGAGGAGGCCAGGAGAGAGAGGTCAGGCAAGCTCACACTTCTCCCCCTGGGCTGGAGTGAGCTCAAAAATTGGCCAGCTCTGTGACAAAAAACAGTCTAGATGCACCATTGCTGTTGCGTATGGATGTATGAAGTCACGCCATAAAAAAGGAAACTTAAGACCTCCACCCTGAACCTCATCTCTTTCCATCTCGCTCTCTTCTCATTCTGCCTTCCAACAGGATACACAAGTGGTTTTGGTCTTCCTGCTTGGACCCTCAATGGAGGATCTGCAGTGTGCAAAAAATAACTGGAGTAGAAATACCCACAGGAACAGAATGCATCTCTGAATGATAAAAGGCATGTGGGAGGGGGCTCTGGGGAAGAGGCTGGGATGAAGGAGAACGTCCAGAAACAAGGAAACCAGGAAGGCTTTCTCTAGGCTGCTGCATTGACTGAGGGTACTGTAGACAAATCCAGTTAGAAACTCCTTCACTTTTCTATAGGAAGCAATTCAACAATACAAACATTTGCAACTTGGCATAGAAATGTATATATGGTGACGAGATGAACAGCTGGGCAGCTTTCCACCTGAAGATCAGCTGTCCTTGTCTCTCATAGGATTGTTTCTTTCTTTATCCACCTACAACAAAATGTCTCCTCATCTTTAAATTGACTGAGAGATTAAGTGTATTAGTCTGTTTGGGCAGTGGGTGGGGCAGTCCATGTAACGTCTTCAGAAGTTGCTGAAGATCTCGTATTTTTTGTACCAGTCCATCTGTGGCGCCCTCTTGTGGCCACGCTTGGCCTGGGCCTTTTGCTTGGCCTCTGCGGCAGTGGAGCTAAGACGAAGCCCGCTCTCCACAAAAGGGTCCAGCAGGCACCTCTTGTCATCTTCTGGGGCCTGTGGGGGGGGGGGGGGTTAAAGAGACACAATGCTTAGGTTTGTTATTAACTACAGAATGTGGTCAGAAAATGCTCTGACTCACTGCCTTCCAGGTACCTTTCAGATAAGACAGAACTTTATCGATCCTCTAGGGTGACATTTTTGTTGTCCTGCAACATTACAAAATAACAGCTCCCAGTAAAACAGCACCGTTTAACAACCGCACCACCTACACAAACTCGGCAAGACAAAACCAGCACTCAGAGAAAGTGGAAATGTAAGGCTACACTTAATAAAAACAAAAAGCGTCTCTCACAAATACAGAGCTACGAACTCTTATATAGGGTGATGCACCTAATATTACACAGATGCACAGAAACTCGAGGAGTCACACCTGTGTGCTGGTGTCTGGGCTGCTGAGCTCCGAGCTGGTAGATCGCGATGACTGTGAGGCTGAGCTATCATTTGGCCAAGACTTCCGTGAGCCATTAGTGATGGGCGGGGCCAAGGAGCCTAGGGACAGAGAGCATTGAAGATGTGCAAGATGTTGGATAATGCTGTGGAAGTGTTCCCTCCCCCATAAATGTAGTCCATCACTCTCCACAAGATCCAATGGCGAGTGACGCTCCACCTTCGACGGGACTCTCTTTGGAAGTGACTCCCTGCTTCTTGAGGTGGTCGTCTGTCTCTGGGTCCACCACCAGCAGCCTGGCCTCATTGCCCCCCCGCTTGATCAGTGCCACCACCTCAGCGTGCCGGAGATTCTCGATATTGACACCATTCACCTGTGGAGAGTGAGATTGTCCCCTACCGTCAGTCAGCAGCAGATGGCGAAGTAGAGCCTTCTGAAGTGTTCTAATCAGTCCCACTAAATGTACTGTATACAATACCACTTCCAGCACTTCACACAATAAAATGGTTTCCATTCCTCTTTCACTTAGACCTCATCATCATTATTTAGCGTTGAGCATGCCCTCAATGGACTCAGAGGACAAATTAAAGGCACGAGTATCTCCTTCGGAGGTTGACAGATATCAACAACCCTTCAATTAACCCCTAAGTTCTCTTTAAGTCTTCTGCCACACCACTGTTCTTTTATCCTTGTACTATAGACACTCAAGTTCCGTTTCCTAGCAACATCTTTCTTGTGTTGTGAAAGAGGTATTTGTGGGGGTGGGCGTTAGCTGTCAAGTGTGTATGGGGGGGGGGTCCTACCCCTTGGCTGTCCTTTTCAGAACACTTAGCACAAGCCTCTTATCTTCATTTGTCTCGACCTCTGGGTGTTTTGCTCTTTCGCTATGCCAGATCACTCAGTAGGAACATGCAGCTGTACATTATCTGGTTCCATCTGATCGTGAATATTGACTTTACCCATTAAATGGTACGTGCCGCTCAGGTGAGACCTGTAGCTGTCAAATCTCCGATGGTTGCTGAGTGACCATGGGATGGCAGCAAATCGTCCAGAGAAAGTGTTTGATACAGCATCTGGCTTTCCTAGCTTTCCTAAAGTGTGTGACGTTTCTGTGGGGTTTCTTGCTAAACAGTTAAACAGTTAAACACTTAAACACTTCATTAAATATTTGCTTGTGAGGAGCAGGGAGATGCCTGTGGACAGATTTTTAGAGACTATCACCAGTCATCTTATCAAGCTTTATTGTGGTATTTGATATTTCTGTAAAAATGATCCTGTTGATTTAACTTTCTGAATAGACCCCATTTGAATTGACTCATTCCAATTTTTGTCCTGTGAATTGTTGTGAAGTTATGAATGCACCACATTTACAGGTAGTAAACATCACTAATATCTCCAAATAAAGGGGGAGAAGAAGATACTGACAGATGAATGGAGGAAGAGATGAAAACGAAAGAAAAAAGGTAAAATATAATGGCAAACTTTGGCAATCTCCACCAACCATTACATCCATCTGACGCAGTGCTTTGAGCCATTTAACGATTCTGCTGTAACTGCTGGGCCTCCAAGGGTGGCCCGGCACCCCGGCAGGTACAGAACCACCAGCCCACCCGCTCTTTTTTTGACGCACAATTTGCGATCTCCAATGACGCCAACTTCCATTGGCCAGGTCACTGCCAGTGAGCTCTGACGGCTGAATTCGCATCGGACGGTGATGACTCCCTCTGGCTATGTCAATGGCAGAATTAGCAATGCACAGACCCATGGGAGGGCAGTCTCCCACTATTCAATGAAGTAATCACCTCTGATCTGGTGAAGGAGTGCTCCATTGCGTAATGTGGGAGAGAGCTCTCAGAACAGTATGCGAATCCTCATTACAGCTTTATTCTCATCACCATCACGCCTAATACCCCCCTACGCCCCTAGTCTCTGATCTTCTCAAAGGTGATCAGAACAAGCATCAACGACCTGTAAACCTGGGAATGAAGAACTCCCATGGCAATGGGACTGGTAACTAAATTCCCATGAGGGCTCTGCTGTTTTACCTTTGAGGGGGATGCCTCATCTGTACTGCTTCTATAATTACACCTGGCTATAAGAGACGATGCTTTAAAGCGAAAGCTGCATTAAAACCACCTGAGCAGATAAATGGACAAATGAGAAAAGGGATGGGGTGTTAACCCGAAGACACAGCCCCACATCTAGACTGAGTCTCTTTCCATCGACTCATTTTACACCGACGGTCCTCCTCACGGTCAAATGGTCAAAGTATCTGCCCCCACGTAGTGTGTCGGCTTAAACCTCCCTGCCGCTCAATGCTGACATCTTGATACCACTTAAACTCACTCTTGATCTCGAAATCGAAGAACAGACAATCAGTGACATGTAAAAGATTAGCACCCTCCATTCACAGGATCATTGACTGTTTATATTATGCCCTCCCTTATTATAATTCCAATATTAGATGACATAAAGGTTATGATAATCTTGACTGTGTGGCTGTGAGATTCCAGAAGCGAGTTAGCTATGAATCAATACTCTGAGTAGCTGTCAGGTTCTTACTACCAGACGGCCCCTCTCACACTCTGGACCAATGGGAATGCACCCTGAGAAGACGCTCTCCCTAAGTCGTCCAATCCCGCCTTACCTCGATGAGTCTGTCCTTGGGCTGGAGTCCCGCCTTCTCGGCCGGCGAGCCGGGGTCCACGGAGCGAATGAACTGGCCAGGTCGGGTCTTGTCACTGTGCAGATTGAAGCCATAGCCCTGCTCACTCTTCAGCAGGCGGCACAGTCGGGGCTGCTGCTGTACCACAGGGGGCGCTGTTTTCTACAGTAGCAGGCAGATGGGGAAACAACGAAACAATCAGTTAATGCTATTTCTTTCAAAACTAATGTCTATGTCCCAGACTGCCCACAGAGGTCCTCTGTGAACCCAGCCTCGCTTGTTGCCGACGGATATAACAGTACCATGACAGCTTAAAGTGGCTTGGTTGGTCGCAGACCGTGTAACCTTAAACTGCTTAAATTTCATATTAGAGGATTTTTATATATCCAGGGGAAATGTTACAGATCCTCTGCATACAAATCAGGCATGACTGTGCAAACACTGCCCTCTAAGTGGAACCCCACCCCACCCCACCCCACCGTGTGCTGCAGACATTCAGGTGCACATTGCGACTAGGCGGTGAATGAAGCATCCCGCGAGGTGCCAGACGTGGCACCGACGCCCACGCTCGTGCCGGAGATCTGGCAGCACTCACTACCGCCGCACCAGCTGCTGCTCCTGGGTCGGTGGAGAGAGGCTGCGGGGAGGCCTGCTCCTGGGCCACAGCTAGCTTAGAAAATGGTTAGCGCAGCCCAGCGCTAGCAACGACTACAGGCAATGTTGCACGTCGTTAGCCTGGCCAAGCACTAGTGTAGCTTGCTGATAGCAAAACCACCAAATAACACAGTCCACTGGTCGAGAAGACTAGTTTGGTGCAGCGTATGATTGGCAAAAGCCACTCTTAGCAGGGTCGTAGCTCAGAGGGTGAAAGGTGGTGATGATTCTAGGTGTTCACATGGTATATTGCACACAGCCCAGAGCGATATTCTTTCAGGCAAACCAGAATTGCTAGCTACGGTCCCGACTGTTAGCACAGACTACTGTCAGTACAGCGTCTGTTAGCACACATCCACCTGCCTGATCGCTCTGAGTGTCCCACAGCACTCCCACACTCGCACGAAGCGCGTGAGCCCCTCCTGATAGACTCTCTCGAGTTCCTTCAAAACAGTGAAAGTGATGAGGGAGAGCAAAGAGAGGCGAAAAGGAAACGTTTGAAATTTACAAGCGAAGCCGTAGCTTTTGGTCGCTGCTGCTAACGCGAGTGAGACGACTGAGACGGAAGAGCTTTGATGGTTGGAAAGCACCAAGAAAAATGGAAACACCTGGAAGATAAACAACATGAGCCCTGGGATCAGTCAGCTGCCTCGTCTGGTTAAACAATCTGGCATGAACGTGAACCCTGGGTCGGCGTCCCCACCTAGGATATGAACCCTCGACCCCGGGGCACCCCCATCAGCTAAGCAGGAAGGGGTTTCGGTCTTGCAGGTTCTGCCCCTCGGCAGGAAACGGGCCCCCAAAATTGGAATGTATTGTGACACGGGGACTTCATATCCGTTGCTGAACAATGTACCCGTAGCTTCTGTTATTAACGCAACCGTGTGATGGAGTGATGCCTTGCGTCGTCATAGACAAATATAGCCTGGGTTTCTTGAGCCTGAGGGTGGAGGTGTTTGGTGTAGACATATCTGAGGGACAGGGTTAGGGTTAGGGTTAGGACAACCTGTTATACCACCCCTCATGTCCCCCCATCCCAAAAGTCACGCTGCAACCTTCAATCATTTCTTGATCCCAAACATTCTTCAAAAAATTTCAACGCCTGCGTATTTAGTCACGTGACTAAAGTCAAGGCCCATTTATCTAACAGTAGGATGTGCTCCCTAAAATTTTAAAGTTTACTTTTCTGCTGGTGGGTCCTGTTCCCATCGGCCGTTTGGTGACTGAAACTTGACCCTTCCCCAGTCTTGGTCCAGATGCCGGAATGTTCCCAAGCGTACAAGCCCAGTTTCATATGAGCTGGACTCTTTACTCTGCTGGTGGCGGTGTGTGTTTTGGGGGTGGGCGGGGGTAGGCTTTGACTCCAGTGTTCACCCTTAGCAGTGTTTTGCTTCCTGTGTCTCCCAGCTGAATGTGGGGGAAAGGTCTCTGCAAAAATGGGCCAATAAACTTGGATGGAATGTGGAGATATCTGGAGATCCAGTTACAAACAAGAAAACTGCAGGCAAGGAAAGAGGGACTCGTGGTCATCATCACTGTTACTGCTACTTCTTTATGTTAAAATACATTATTCTGTTCCTTTATGTCCTTGTGTTACATGCTTCTTGCACAAGGTCACTCCAAACTTCACCTCGTCGTACTTGCACAAGAACAAAGAACTTAACTAATTTAACCTTATTCCATTTGTCCTTATAAACCACTACCAGCCAATATCAAATTGTGTCTGAAGATCCCCAATTTTCTTCGTCATTAATAAATATATACTCAGTGACCAATTTATTAGGTGCTCCTGCAGACTTTGGGAGATGCCTTTCTGCACACCGCTACCGTAATGAGCTGTTATTCGTCCACTCATCGCCTGTTAGCTTTAACAAACCTAGCCATTCTCCTCGGCTCGCTCTCATTTACAAGGTCTCTTCCCATCAAAGAACTGCTGAAGTTCTGAAGTCGTTGGCATTTTGGTTCTGATGCTTAGCCGCAGACTAACTGAACCTCGACAGTCAAGCTGTTCGCAGAAGAGAGGTGTTTGTGGTCACAAGCAACTGTACCTAATAAACTGGCCCGAGTGTACATAATTAAATTTCTCTGGCAAAAAGTAAGAGAGTACTCTGGTTTCCTCCAGCTGTAGTTATGCTAAGTTGCGTCTCTAAATTGTCTGTGAAATATGATTGTGAGTCTGAGTGTGTACGTGTCCTGCGTTGACTTGAATCCAATTCAGGATGAACCTGAATGAAAAATCTGAATCAACAGATCCAGGATTATTGGTTAGACCATGGATGGATGGAAAAACAAAGAGCAAAACAAGTTTTGCTATGGGGTGATGAATTAAGAAGACTGAACAGTAGATTGGAGGAGGATAGTCATCCTCAATGTGCGTGTGACATCTGTGACTTCAGAAGAGGCCAGAAATGCAGACACACACTGATGGAGGAGTCAGATGGAGCAAAGAAAGGAGAAGGAATGTCTCTGGAAATGGCAAAGGATGCTGACCGTCAGCATGAAGGCCACAATCCAATTCAATTTTATTTATATAGCGCCTTTCAACAAAGAGTGTTGTCGCAAAGCGCTTTACATAGTCCTGGGCCCACAGTCCCCAGAGAGCAAGCCAAAGGCGACAGTGGCAAGGAAAAACTCCCTCAGGAGGAAGAAACCTTGGGAGGAACCAGACAATACTGTGGTAGTGTACTCCAGTCAGCCCATGTGGCAGTCCATGTCAGACCTCTGCTCCACCCGGTAATCTGGCTTATCTTCTGAAGGTCCCAAGAGATACTAGTGACCACACTGGAGGTAGACTAAATACATTATGGCCGTTACTCTTCTTTGTGCCTTTGACTAAATGCATGGTTTTGAAATTCCTGCTGTCCCACGCCGTTCTGTTGAGAAGTCATTATTGGGTATTGAAAAATGTCATTCTCTTGATACCGAAACTAGCGGCTGTAAGTTCTAGATGATGCATGGTGGATCCTCTAGAGAGGACAAAATCTAGAACAAGTATCTGCCCCGCTGTATGCGGCATTGGACAAAAGCATCTTCTAAATAAATAAAACGTAAAATGCGAATCTAGAACAAGCTTACCAAAACACTTGGTAAAAATAGAGAGAACAATTGAGGAAGCACACAGGAACGGGTTGCATTTTAATTTTAAGAGAAGTTTAAAAAATGTTCAGAACATGCCTTGGCTTTCTGGATCATCTCAAATCAAAATTTGATGAAAACGACTCGGTGTGTCGAACATACCAGTGCGTTTTGTATTGTCATTTTTTTTATTCTATATTGAACTTCTCATTATATAAGTGCAGCCTCTGGTTCTGTCATTTTGCATTTGCATAAGACACCCTCCACATAGGCCACTGTGTCCAATGCAAACGTCACCCTCTGACTGCTCCAGCATCACAGCTGTGTTGTCTGCACCTGTGTGTGTGTGGGTGTGTACATTTCAGCACAGCACTCGCTGACCAGGGTCTGCGTGCCAAAGATATGACATCGGTGCAGTTGACATGCCTTATATCACAGAATAACTAGACCCAAAAGCCTCTCTGCAAAGACTTTGGTGTGAGTTTGTTCTGCCTAGGGCTGTGCTAGACAAGGATGGGAGATTCTACAATGCGGAGTGAAGCTAAAAGTTAACCATTCTAGAGTGGAGGGCATTCTTGAACGTGTGGGAGCAAGCAATCTATTGACACATGACAGTCATCTTGTAAAAAAAAAAAACAAACAAAAAACAACACTGCCTGAATTCCTGAAATTAAACAAGAGTGGTAAGCCGTCAGGACACGCCAAAAGAAACTTCAGAGGTGCGCTGGAAGCTGGACTCGTCTGACTGGTTTTGTCTGACATGCTGATCTTCGTTGTGATGTCATAATGAAAGCGAAGCAGAGGAGCAGATGGAATTCTCATGTCACCTTGCTGGTGTCACCTGAAAAACTGGATGTTCTGCCACCTTGTCTTGTGGCAAAATTCTGACACGAAGTGATGGTGGGAATTTCTGAGGGGCTGTCGGCATGGACCAACAGAACAAAACACCTTCCTGTCAATTCCTCCCACTGAATGCTAACTGGACCAGGGTTCAAAAAGGCATGTATCGCCAGGATGACTTAGAGAGAAAAACCGCTATGAAGGAAGTTCTTCATTCTTCCTGTCTTACTGTATTTTACTAATCCATTCTTAGGCTGGGTGGAGTCTATGTGAGATCTACTTCTGGGCACTGCTGAAGATTCGTTATTCTGGGATGATGATGATTCTGTGAATAAGTCAGTGGGAACTGGCAGCAGCGGTTCAGGCTAAAAAACTGTAAGCAACGAGAAATTAGCAAGATCAAGGCAGGGAGGGTGGGAGGGCCGTCCAGTGTGGCCACGATGTGACCTTCCCATGCTGCCCCCGGAACAACGTCGCCCTGGGCGGTTACCCATCTCGCCTAGATCTGCACCTAGGATTTGACCCCTGGATGGACGGGGTTTTGAGGATGGAGTGGAAGTGGGTGGGGGACAAAGCGGAAGGGGACTATACTGGGAGGGGAACCTAGAGTGCAAGAACAATGGCATGTCCTAAATGGAGGGGTGCGGTGCGGGGGGCTTGTAGGAAAAATGCACAACAGCATTGTCAATTCTTCATTGTGGAGGAGCTCTGCGGCACAAGTTGCCAGTGGTGTAGCTCCTTGCTCTCCTATTGGCTGTGGTGAACCTTGTTATAATATCACTTTACTAAGCAGTGAAATCAGTTTCCTAAATTCCATTATAAAAACAAACATTTAAAAAACACCAGCTGAAAACCATCAGTCACGGAGGCTCAGGTCCAAAGGGACAGACCATTGCTGTGACTAACCCGCCTGACCATGGTGGCCTAAGTCTCCGGTGTGGCAGAAAAATGGGAATATAAAACCTCTCAAAACCACTGGTATGACACAGTAAAGACAAGGGGAAGGTCTGCATTCCTACTGTCTCAGTAAAAGGCGATATAACGTCCATTGCTGTAGGTCTGGCCAGTTGAGGCTCTTCTGGCTAATTCTGAATTGTATGAAGTATCTGGACTTTCATAGGAGGACCTTAAACTGGTGGACTATTCTTTCCACTTAAATGCCTGGCCTCAGCATGTTGGCTTAATAATGGAGCTATTATGAAGGGCCACGGAAGACATTTGAATCTAATTTGAATAACGAATTTGAAAAGAGGCCCCCAGAAGATATGGTCTGATGCAAAACCTAGAGATATGAGCAATACCACAGACCGAGCCGGTGGCTGAAGAGAAGGAGAACGCGCAGCTGTGATCTGTGGTCGAGAAGTGGGGGGAGGCTAAGGTGGGCTAGGGAAGCAGGACCCAAGAGCAACGCACTCAGTTTGAAATGGTCTAATCATCCAGATTGGAAATGGGCAAAAAAAAAACGAGTGGATACATTGACCGTTAAGAAGGTATTAGTGTGTTTAGGGGAAAGTACAGATCCTGAGAGAAGAATCATAAGCACATTCATAATATAACAATCCGTAACGCGATATTTCATTCTCTCAAGTCACTTATACCATCAATGGTGATAGGAGTACACAAATCATCTGAGTACTGAGGAAACGTATGACAGGAGACGGCTGGGGGTGTACGGCACACCGAGTTTGCCGAGCTTTTCAGTCGAATCCACAAACTCGATCTTCTGAAACCCTCGGTTCTCCTCCTTGGCCAGGAAGCCACCTCGGTCGCCCAGCCATGCCTGAGGATGCCACATCGGCCCATCCCTAGCCTCAGGCACGAGAGTGACGGTGAGACAGGTGTGTTGTGGGGTGGACCTCCGCCCAAACGGCATAGACAGTCCAGAGCACAGGCTGCCCTCCAAGCAAGACACGGAGCCCCCGGTTGACCGGGGGAATATTAAAGAACACTGATTCATACACTTCCAAAGTGCAGGCAACATGCACATAAATAACGGAGAACGTTACTGAGCACGTCACGCAACAATGTTGTTACACCGTTTCTTATAACATTACAACAACGGTTGTGACATGGGTGCATGGTAAGGAGAACATCTTTTGTTCCTGGCTGTATTTCTGAGAGAAATAAAAGATAACGGAGCCTGAACTACGCAGGACATCGACTGACATAGTCAGCTTCGGCCGTCACTGGTCAACGTTTCGTGGTCCCCGGAGAGGAGTGTCTATCAGTCGTTAAGGTCAGCCAGCCTGCCGCCACCTCGGTAAAGCCTTCATAATTAATCTACGTCTAATGTGTTGAATTTGCAGGGTATTGTCCCAAGTCTGGATGGAAAGCCAGCATCAGGCATAGAGATGAAAAGAAAGAGACAAATCGATTCTGAGACCTTCTAAGTAGACTAAAAGAGGAGCTGTGTGGAAACCCGCCTGAGCTGCTGTATGTGAAACACAGAGCTGGTTCACTTCAATGCCGTGTGTCCTTCAGCAGCACAGTGAGACCAAGTGGACGGTGAAGCGGACGGCGACGCGACAGGGTTGTGTAGACGGGAAGACCTCCAGGCGCTCTGAAATCAGAGCGGGGGCCGGGCCTGAGTCAGCCTTACCTGGGGTTGTTGGTCGGCAAGCATGGCTGTAAATCTTCTACCAGTGCAGGTGGGTTGAGGGGTGGGGTGGGGCTGAAGTTCTAAAGTAGCCCTGGAGGGCAAGCAGCAGCAACAACCAGGAGGAATGCCTGACTGACCAGTGGTGGCTGTGCGTGAGTGAGGCTATGTGCAGCAGCACAGGAAAGAGGGAGACACTCCCTGTCTTACACTGTTGATTCAGGAAAGGCGCAGCCATGGGTGGCGTGGAGGATAAAGAGGCCAAAGGACTGCCAACATGGAGGACCTGCCTATGGTCATCACTATAAAAAACTTATGATAACCAAAGCACCCTCTCAGGAACTCCACCACAGAGACCATGACACCAAAGGACCCTCTCAGGAACTCCACCACAGAGACCATGACACCAAAGGACCCTCTCAGGAACTCCACCACCGAGACCATGACACCAAAGGACCCTCTCAGGAACTCCACCACAGAGACCATAACACCAAAGGACCCTCTCAGGAACTCCACCACCGAGACCATGACACCAAAGGACCCTCTCAGGAACTCCACCACCGAGACCATGACACCAAAGGACCCTCTCAGGAACTC
>JAACJT020000075.1:898045-914282 GCA_009936485.2 Gymnarchus niloticus
CGTTACCAAATGGGAGGACGGACCCCTCGGAAGGTCCCGTTACCAAATGGGAGGACGGACCCGGGGACGGACCCCTCCGGAGGTCCCGTTACCAAATGGGAGGACGGACCCCTCGGAAGGTCCCGTTACCAAATGGGAGGACGGACCCGGGGACGGACCCCTCTGGAGGTCCCGTTACCAAATGGGAGGACGGACCCCTCCGGAGGTCCCGTTACCCACCTGGTAGTGTGTCTCCTTCTCCACATTCTCGCCGTTCACTTCCACGACCCGGTCCCCTACGCGCAGACCGGCCACATCGGCGGGCGAAGCGGGCTCCACTTTGCGGATGTACTGGCCGCTCCTGCCCTTCTCCCCATGCAGGTGAAAGCCATACCCCGCGTCCCCCTTCTTAATAAGGCACAGTCGCGCCTTCAGATCCGCTGCCATGATCCGCCGCGCGTAACTGGCTTTTCCTCAGAGTCGATTTTATTCTCTCGTCGCCGTTTGCCACAAAATGCCTGCTTGTTTATCCCACAAAAAACTTCCCGAAAGTCGGTTCTTGGATCGCTCTCGCCACTCTGGACGAATCAACACGAGTCAGCTCACGTACCGTGTATGAATTCAGAAAGCCTGCGTCGGCACCTACATATCGCTACAACATCTTTGCTCTCCAATGAGGACTCGCAGTCCAACAGCAGTGTCGCAGTCGCTCCAGAGCTGGCGCGTGAAGCAAAGTAATCGGCGTGGAGTCTCGACGCCTCCGTCGTCCGGGTCCCCGGCGGGGGTTCTGATCGTACTGGGCAGTGGAGGGCTCTCACTTGGCAGCCTCTGCTTTCAGGGCTTTCTCGTTCTCCGCTGGCCACATGGTCAGGTGCGGAAAGCGCAGGGGGCTCCGCACCTTCCCCCGTCCCGAAGCCACGCCGCCCGCCTATAGGGACCCGGCGTTTCAGCGACCCCGTGGACTACCGTAGACCCAAATTACATGACTTTCGACGGCTTCGCCCTGTCCGACCGACCCCGCATCCCCGATTGGCGCCCAATGCGAGCGCACCGAAGGAACGCTGTTGCTTTTAACAGCGATTCGCGTAACCTTTCGGCGCCACACTGTTAGGACACATGCGAACTCCGACGTGTGTCATCGCACACTGCCTATAAACGCCAAATGATCCTGTATACCGCTAAATTTTGGCTAAGAAGTCCAGCAACTTCCAAATGCTGTCTCCACTGCAGTAATATTTATTTCTAAGACATATGACTTTGATCTGAGGGTGGTGTCACTCCATCAGTTAACACTGTTCCCCATCACAGCTGTGCTTTGTGCATGAATTGTTTGCGCTTCTGTCAAAGCCAAACTCAATTCTCTTTTCCATTGACCGTGGGGATGTGACTAGTCTGATATCAGACTCGGAGGTATAGGCGGCCGTGAAGCATGCCCCCTGCACCCCATGGCATTTTATTCTGGTTAGTAAATTATTTCCAGTGGGTGTTCTTTCCACAGACTTTGCACATCACAGTTTGCACACCGATTTTGATTAGATGCATCGCCTCTTCAGAGTGGAAAACTAAATTATTCAAAGTAGATTTGCCAGCAAACAGGGAACGTTCCCACAACGTCCAATAACGTTCCTCTAACGTTCTCCATTTGCTGCCCTTCTGAAGAAATCTATCTTTATGCAACGGGCTGCTCTGCCCTCTAGTGGATGACACCTGCTAGCACAGTAACACAATTGCCGCGTTCATTCAACCTAATTATTACATTTTATATAGGGCAAGAAAAAGAGACGAACTCAATCACAATCACAAGGGTGTCTACAAACGTGAGCCATGTTACGTTGAATGCCAGTTAGCAGTGCACGTCAGCTGTGAAAGACACCTGACAATAATCATTTTGATGTTAGTTTTCAAAGCAACGAGGCAACAAACAGGAGGCCCGAAGCAGCCAAGGAGTCAGTACCGAACTCACAGAAGCATACTTATCCTCAACAAATCCAAAAGTGGCTTCATGAACACCATTATGGACTGAAATGCCTTCCACGTTCTTCCCGGTCACCAGATCTAAACATCACTGGACGTTCCGGACCACAGAATGCTAAGTGGAATTTCACCTCCTTAATCCCTCAAGGAAATGGAAATTTTCCTGTTGAAGATGAATCTCCCAATACACTTTTCAGGACTGGGAGCACGGCCTTCTAAGAAGGACTGAATGTATTGTCAAGACAAAGGATGGGTCTACACCTAATTATATCCTTGATATTAATATACAGTTAGGTGTTTCAGTTATTCTGCCCACACCCTGTAAAATGCGTATACTGTTTACGTCTGCAATAAATACACGTGTTACATTTGCATATTGTAAGGAAAGACTTTTTTCTGCTCATTGCTCTCCAACTGTGAAGACATCCTTTCCAAATTTAATAAGTTAAATAATATTCACTACCAGTAAAAAAAAAAAAAAAAAAAAAGATATTTTATTTTAACTCACAAACAGTGGAAAATGCAAATGCACAGCCTGGTAGGAATGTCGCGCTTTGCTGAAAGACCTGCATGACGCTCGAAACCATTGTAGTGTCCACAGTTTTAGAACAGCGGAGTCAGCACTGACACCCAGAGTGGACCCAGAAGCAGCGTGTCACAAAATCACGAGACTGCCTCTAAAAATGACGGGGGGCAGCTGGCTGGCTGCAGGCAGTGGCAGTTGCATGCTACCCTGCTCCCAGATCCCAGACTACTTAACTCAGCACTCAGTCGTGTTCCTTTAAATGGGGAAATGAAACCCGCCTGAATAATTTCAAGTCTCGATTGGAAAGCACGGGAGGATGACCACAATTAGTGAGCTCTCTCCAGTTAGGCGATGTCAGACTCTGCCTTAACACTGACTGACGTAACTCTACCACGCCGCCTCTTGGAGTATGTGGGAGCTGCTAGCCCTTCAGTTTTGACATGGTGGGTCGGGGGGAGTGCCTGCGTCTTCATCCTGCTTTGGCCAGGCCGAGTGAGAGTGGATGGCCTCCTGGCCGGGGAGGTGAGGTGGGCAGACGGACAGCAGTCCTGGTTCAGGCAGCTGGAGCACAGTGGGCTGGCTGGCAGGCAGATCTGCTGTCCAAAGCCCACCAGGAGCCAGTTAACCTCACTCCATAGTTCCCTGGCCAGAAGCAAGGAGAGGGCAGTGCATTACAATTCGTCACACCATGTAACGTGATCACGTGGGAGTAAGGGGGTGCTGCGGTTAAGGACACACCTGTTAATTTCAATATGGCTCAGTATATTGTGTAATAATCTGTACAAAAATAACAGCAAGTACATAACATCACTACTACTAATAATAATATTACTCATAATAATTAAATACAGGGGGCCGGTTCCAGAAAGTGGGTTTAACATATCCTATAGTTAAACCCGAATTTTAATTGGGGAAATTCGGGGAGATTTGGGGAATCAACAAATCCTGAAGTCGGTTTTCAGTTTTCTCCAATCAGAATTCTGGTTTGACTATAGAATTTGTTAAGCTTACGTACTGGAGCGGGCTGCTGGTTAAGGTACACGACACAGTATAAAGACACGAATAAGGTTTCAGTATGTGATTCTGTTTGGTTGCTCAGAAGACCGTTCTATACTTTATCCAATTATGTGGCCGGATAATTCGCTGAACTAACCAACAAAAAGATGCTTTTTTGATCCTAAGCAGGAAGTTCCAGAATAACTGGACTGGTGTCCTGTTCAGGGGTAGAACAGCCGGCTCCAATTAAATATCTGCAGTCACTGGACTCACCTTGGGAGCCAGTCCTCCAGCACCTTCCGTGTGTCCTCTGGGCTTTTTGTTTTAGTCCTTGTCCAACCAAGACGATTGGAGATGCGATGTACGTGTGTGTCCACCCCTGGACAGTATACACACGCAATACAGACCCAAAAAGACTAACGTTCGGTTATTTTTCCTAAAAACAGTAAAACTTCACACAACATTAACAACTCTTTAAGCATTTAAATTTAGAACCTTTTATAAAAATTTCTTTCAAAAGGTTAATTAGCACTTTTATGGAATGTTTATGGAATGACTGGACTTAGTCTAAAGACTATGCAGAAAAAAAAGTTCCCAGAATGCACTCTGACATGTCAGATCACTGCAGTAGAGGCATACCAATTCCAGACACCTGCTTCCAGGCGATGTCCATCGCCAGGTGTGCCATCTTGGGCCCAATGCCGGGGAGGCGCACCAGTCCCTCAAAGCTGTCTGGGATATCACCCTCATACTGGTTCTGTAGGATGGCTGTGGTCTGCTTCAGATACTTCACCTTGGTCTGGGGGCAGACAGCTGGGATATCACCATCTGATGCTCTGTTCCCCACACGCTAAACACAGCTGTTAGCTCCAGGAGCAGTGGGGGTAACACAACTGGTGTGAAATCAAAGCAGGGAAGGTTTAGTATGGAATACATGACCAAAATCCTCTATTTGCAAATGCATCCCAGTGTCTGTTGCAAATAGCAGCATGGCCATAATCTGAAGCATTTTTTTTTTAAAGATACAAGGGGTTGGAACTTTGTAAGACATTATTAACTGTCTATTTAACCTAACTATAAAACCAACCTTGGTTAATTAACAGGTATTGTATTTGCTCATGTTCCTGGACGCCCACACTGGGGATGGGGCATTACATAAACCTGAACTGGAGTGGACATGAGGGTGTGTGCTCAGCTCCCCCTGTAGGTGAACCCACACAGTTGCGGTCTGTTTACCCTCCAGAAGCCCACGGGGTAGATGAGCTGCCCCAGCGTATCATCGTCCGTCTTCAGGATGCCCTCCACGGTCAGCCCGTGTCTTCTCAGATTCTCCATGGCTGCTGCAGTTACCTGGTCCTTGGTCTGGCTGGACAGCATGAGGGACACAAGCACCTGGTATCGAATCACCTGAGGGGTGGGTCCAGGGGCGGAGCATCAGGGAGGTGAAGCACAGGGATAGGGTGGTGGGCGGAGCAAATGGGTCAGGGCAAATGGTAAGAGGTGCTCACACTACTGACCAAAACAAAATAAGCAAACTTAAGACAACAACTGTAAATTCATTCAAATGGGCAGTGTCAACATTGTAGGTCTTAAGATCTGTGACTTTGAGACTGCTCATGTCAACAGCAGACCTTGTGGTTACTGTGAGACTCTGACTGTGCTATCCTCAAGTCAGTAGACACACTCCACTCATAGCTGTGGTGGAAACCTTTGTACAGTGAGCAAATTAAGTACTTTACCTCCACCTATTTTGCACGCTGTTCCTGTGGCCCTAGTTTACCCGTCACATCTCATCTACCTCCTCCATCCCTGGCCTGTGCTGTTCTGTCCCCCCCCCTAAAAAGTCAGCCAACCTCAGGAGATGCCTGGGGGTCACAGCAGCATCCCGCACCCATGCGGTCCACAGGGGCGTCACGGCCGCTCCTCATTTGCCGGATGTTGTCCAGTTGCCTCTTCCAGTCTGCCGGCTCCCACTGTCTCCTCCCCAGCTCCAACTCCTCGTACTCCACCTTCACGGGTCGCCTCCTCTTCTCCAGATGCGGCTCGCCAGCTGCGGGACACCCAGCCGTATTTCAGCATTAAGTGAGGCAGACAGTCAGACGAAGGGATGCGGCTCTGCAGGTACCACCGTCATGTTGATGCTCAACCACAGAATAAATACATTCTTCTAAACTGAAGCCCAGTAAGGGAAGCTGGAAGAGGCACCGTGTGTAACTGAATTTATAATTTCGTCATTTTAAATTTACCTCATTAGTTAATGCACCGTCCATCCCTCCCGGTACATTTATGTTTATGTGTGCATCATGCATCCTCTACTCTTTTCCGTGTTCTTAGACCACATGTATGTTTTGTAAGAAGTCGTAATGCTTTTAACCTGTTGACTGGCGTCGGTCCGATCCGGATCCGGATCCGGATCCTGGTCCGTTCGATTCGGTTCCTGAGACACCCCGGCCCTGACTCTCCTCCTTTACCCGCACAGCAGGTCCGGGGGTCTTGTGCACCTTCGCCATCCCAGTTTCTAATGTCGATGAACCCCAGTGTCGCCTTTTAACATTCTTACTCCTGCTCCTCGTCAACACTTCGGTCCCACTGTTACGAATAAAGTAAGGAGAGGCCATCTTCAGAGCGTGCAATGCACGGACTTCTACAGTACGCATGCACTTCTGCAAAGAAGTAAGAATTTCCTCTTGAGAGGCACTAGAGCACAATGACAGAAGTCGCCGACTGGAAGCCACGAGCCTTCTCTCGTACACCACGCGCATGAACGCGTCCTTACGTCGCGGGCGCCACTCGCTCGTGAAGACTACATTTCCCAACAGGCGCACAACGCTACGAGGAGGAAATTGCGTCATCGCGTCAAAAACCGATTTCCGCTTCTGACGACTGACTGGACAGTACATAAAAGAAAATGCAGCTGCGAGGCAAGAATACGTGCATAATGTCGTAGAGCAAGATCGTTTGTTTGAATAATAGCGATCGCATGGCGATTTGTCATTATTAACGATTGTTTCCATAGGTACACAATAGAAAGGTGAGCCATTCAGTTGAATGAAAGCGTCATATTGTTTTGTTTGTGTCGCTGATGCTGTTAAGCGCAGCATCTAGGTGTGTTTTTGTGGCAGAAGGGCCCCTTAAAGCTGCAAGTTTTAGGAGACGTCTTGGCCCTCCTAGGGTTTTTCTTCACATCTAATCGAAGTGATGTTTCTTTGAAAATGCAGCAAAAAGGGCTGCAGTGGTAAAGTGCGTTAAAAAAGTTGAGGAAAATTGGTTTTGATTTTCAGCTAAATGCATAGAGAAGTGTAACTGGTATATTTTCGAGCTGATCAGCGGGTCAGTCAGAGTTCAAACTGATAAACATCATTTATGTAATGAAATTTAGGTTACTGATCTTATATTACACTAGTAAAACATGGACCTTCAAAATACCTAGAGTGACTGCCAGAGAGATGTAGTGCAAATTGCAATGCAAGTTTATGCACCGAAATGTGAAATTCTGCGTGGTGCAGCTTTCCCCATCATTGGGGAAACAAATCCTGTAGTCAGGGAGATTCCTGGTCGTGGGACAGCTTTTTAAATGTGTGCCACTGGATTTCTCAATCCTGCTCAGGCCTCGCATGAGCTGCCCTCCAGCCCCCAGCATGAACAAGCAGCAGGGCAAGGAGTCCCTGAAGGACAAGGTGAAGGGTATCTTTGGGATTGGGTCGTCGTCTCGCCTACCCAGCAAGCAGGCAGAGAACAAGTCCTCCGAGTTCATCATAACGTTGGAAATACTGAAGGTATTCTTTCAAGTAAAGCCTGTGAGCACCGGCTGTAAACTCGTGTAGAGTGTCTGGGAGACAACCTGCCACAGCTAGGCTGAATCACCTGGTGGTTCTCCTCCCTCTGAAGGAGCTCAGTCCTGAGTGTGGCTTACACAACCGGATCCGGGTCATCAGTCACGTTTGTGAGCTGGCCAAGACAAAGAAGTTTGAAGAGGTAAGTTAGAGCTCTCAGGGGAAAAAGGAAGACTGTTGGCATCCAGAGCAGCTCACCCAAGTTAACCTGGGTGAGAACTGGGAATTGAAGAGTGATGTCAGACTTAACTGAGGGCTGTATTGCTGGTGGACAACAACAAGTCATGGAAGAGGGCTCTTGTGCTCCTGAAAGCTTAATGCCCCCCCAGGAAGTTGGGGTTCCCTGGTTCACAGCGAGCACGTACCAGCAGCAAAAAGGTGTCCAGGCATCCATTTTTAAATGCTCTGTGGTTTAAACACTCACCAGACAGTGGTGGACATGTTCAGTCGGGGGCCTTAATTTCTGCTGTATTGGAATTACTGCATGCAATGTTCCTCCAGAACCGGTGCTCTTGGGGTATCCTAGTATGCACGTGTGTGCGTCTCTCCCTAGAATGCGGTCGAGGCGCTGTGGAGCGCGGTGAGGGACATGCTGCAGCCGGAGCAGCCCCCTGATGCTCGGCACGCCGTTCTGCAGCTGCTACGAGCCATTATTCAGGGACAGGTGAGTGGCCTCTAGTGGACAGGAGTGGTATCGTACCGCACTCTTCTGGGTGGGTTCCGCAGAAAGAAAGATGAAAGAATGGAGTTTGTGTAAACCAGGTGGAGCCAGATCCTGTCCTGTCGTATAACTCGGTTTACCTGGAGTTGAGGGGTCCAGCTGGTATGGAAACAGACAAGATTTTTGCCATAAGGGCTCCCCACTTAGAGGCTTGGCTCCTGAAATTTCCCCAAGGCACATTTGAAGTGGATTTGAGAAGCAGGAGAAGACCTTCCCTTTGCTCCTTCAATTAAGGGAAGCACCAACACAGCAGATCACCCTCTGTGATGAGCTCCAATCAAGGGAGGAAGGACAGGCCCTTTATACCCTGTTTCCGGAAACTTCTGTCCCCTAATTTCCTTACAGCCTTGGGGTGGAGATGTGGCCTTGCACCCTGATTCTTTTCATTCTGAATAGTGATTGGTTGTCTTTGTTGCTAGGTAGGGTCCACACCTTGCCCTCGGTCCAAATTCTTTGAGTGCTCTTTGTGGTCTTGCTAAGGCTCCCACCCCACCATAACACACATCTGGGGTTTGTTCTTGTCTTCCCCTTTCACACTATACTCTAGAGTTCAGTGTGTTCAGCATATGATTGAATTATCCACTCACTGTAACATGTACAAGTCACCCAGTGGTCTAATATTACTTTCATAGGTACCAATAAAATTACACGTCCATAAAATTACACAGCCTTTACAAACCCAGTTGCCAAATCGCTGCCGTCTTTGAATTCATAACTGTCAAATGCTCCACCTGCTGGTGGAGGTCAGGAGAACATGTTTGTGTGCTTAATTCCAGGATAGGGGGTGAGTTTGCCACAAGCGCACGTAGATTTAGGCTTTGATGTGGATTGATTTTGTGAACAGCAGTTGGACTGACAAGGTACCTTTGCCCCTTCATGTCCAGGGAGAAAGGCTTGGCCCACTGCGTGCCTATTTCTTTAAGATCATTAGGGATTACCAGCCCTCCAATGAGGACCTGGTAGATCGGCTGGAGGTGTTCAAGGCTCTCACGGAGAACGGGAAGGACATCACCTACCTGGAGGAGGACATAGGTAAAATAATTGTAAAATATAATTAGCACCTTATTGACACCTCTCGTAAGAGTAGGTGACTCACTACTCCAACAATGACTTTGCTAAACCAGTAAAATCAATGGTTGAACACCAGGTCTTCCAGTTGTCATTAATTGGGACAGGACTGGAGGACCCCCCCCCCCCATGTAAAAAATGGTGACCTTAATACTCACCCCTCTCACATGCAGCCCTCTTTGTGGAGCTCTGGATGAATGTGGGTCTGACCTCAGACTTCCTCCATGTGTTGGTGAACCTGGTCAAGTTCAACAGCTGCTACCTGGACCAGAATGTGTCTCACATGGTCCTGTAAGAATGTCACGCTCCCTGTTTGCTCACATGTTCTATAGGATCTGAATACTTGCCTTAATTAGAAGCTAGATATGGCCATGACTGACCAGCTCTGTATGCCTTAATGTTTCTCTTTTGTTTAAGGAAAATCTGTCTTCTGTGCAACCGGACCACATCGTCCACAGACATCGAGGTATTTCATTAGTTTTCCATAACTACTTGTTAAAATCCCTGTGCCCCTTCTCGGTGTGACTTAGCCTCCCGTTCTCCAGGTGGCGCTGCAAGTACTGGATGCTGTGGTATGTTACAACTGCCTGCCCTCTGACTCCCTACCCAGCTTCATTATCACCCTCTGCCGCACAGTCAACGTCAAGGAGTTCTGTGAGTCCTGCTGGAAGGTGAGTGCCCTCTAGAACATTCCCCGCACTAAGTGGTGCCCTGGTGCCTCTGTGTGTTTAGGATGCCCACCTATCTTGTGGTAGAAATGCTTCCTTTTTGTGCGTTAAGCACTATGGGTCATTAAGACTGGAACTTAATTGCTGTTCCATTTCTGTGTCCCAGGTTATTTAAAGGAATGTTCATTCGACTTTTCGAAGCCTCAGTGTAGGAAATCTGTATTGGGATTGTGGTGCTGTTTGATTGGGTTGCCATCTTGGTTCTAGTGGCTCTTGTGATTGCTGTAATCTCCACTCTTGTTGCTGTCACTTAAGCCCCTCCCTCTTCCCCCACAGTTGATGCGAAATGTCTTGGGGACGCACCTGGGCCACAGTGCCATCTACACAATGTGCCGCATCATGGAGGAGAGGTACAACCCCATGTTCCACTGAGGGCGGTCTTGCCTTGTTCAGTCACCTCCCGTCATGCAACTGACCCACCGCTGTGTGCTTTCAGGGCATACATGGAGGATGCTGCCCTGCTGCGAGGTGCCGTGTTCTTTGTGGGAATGGCCCTGTGGGGTGCTCACCGGCTGACCACACTGAAGAACACCCCCACGTTGGTGTTGCCTTCGTTCTACAAGGTCAGGAGCTATGGACTAGAGGACAGGAGGGTTATTCTGCCAGTGCCATACCGTATAGCATCAACTGGCTAAATTAGAAATTGGGACTGGATCAGTGATCTTCAAGTCATGCAGTGGTGAAGTAGGCATTGGGTACTCTCATACTGATCTACTGCTTTAGTCCTACTCCAGTTCACCTGGGGGTTTCTAGGGTATGGTTTCCACCTTGGTGTGAGTGTGACTGACAGGGCCATGCCCTCTGACCCCAGGCCATGACCTGTGCCAATGAGGTGGTCTCCTATGAGATTGTGCTTTCCATCACCCGCCTGATCAAGAAGTATGGCAAGGAGCTGCAGGTGGTCACTTGGGACATCTTGCTGAACATCATAGAGAGACTACTGCAGCAGATCCAGGTGAGGTGGGGGGGTGCGCTCAGGTGTATCACTGGGTGAAGCTAAGGAGGAGGTCAGATTGTGGAGATCAGAAGAGCTGCCCACAAACAGGTTGGTGTACTTCTACGTCTTCCCCAGATTATCGGGAGCCACGAGCTGAAGACCATTGTTCATGACCTCCTGACCACTGTGGAGGAGCTGTACGAGCAGAATGGTTATCACGGCTCTTTAGAGAGGTTCTTCTCGCTCATTGAGAAGTGTGCTGACAAGCGCCCGGTGAGCCTCCTGTCATTCGTCCTCATCCGCTACCTCTTTCGTGGTGTCTGTTCCAGTCTGGGCACTGCATTAACTTTTTCCAAGAGTTTGGCACATGCTTGCTTCTACCTTGACCAAGACCGTGTTGACCGGGTGCCTGGTAATTCAGCACCTGAATTGAGGTGGCTGTCCTTCCCAGGAGTCATCTGTGATTACCCTCATCTCTTACCGGGCCCACACCATTCAGCCAGCCAAGGATGGCTGGATTCAGAACCTGCAAAGACTCATGGAGAAGTTCTTCAGGTAATGGACTTGCCTTATGGTTCGAGACCTGGTAACTCTATGGAGGCTGAGTATAGTTGAGTGATATGACTACCAGTCCCTGGCTCTCCATCCATGGCAGGAATGAGACACGCAGCGCCATCCGGGTGAAGGTCCTGGATGTCCTCTCCTTTGTCCTCAGCACCAACCGGCAGCTTTATGAGGTCAGTGGCCCTACATTCCGCTACATGTTTCGGGAGACCAAGCCCACGCCTGAATTTGCATGTACACTGTCGGTAACACTTTGCTTGGATGGCATTCATTAGTGCCCAAGGTTATGTCCATGCTGTGAGGGTTTATGGATAACGAGTATTAGCTAATTGAATGCCTGAACCATGCTGAGATTTTGGTGGCCATTTACCCAGAATTACTTCTGAAAAATCAGGCATACAAACAGCACACTCTTAGTTTTGCTTAGGGTAAGAGTTTCCAATCTAAAAATCCATATAGACTTCTATATATTTTACAGAAAGCCAGAGTCCCTCTGTGTCAGGTCTTCACCAGTAATGTCTTGGGTGACAGTTTTGAGCCACTCAGTTGCCTAGCAACCCAGTCCATTTTTCCATGTTTGGTCAGTCAATGGTCACTCAAGCGCGCAGACCTTTGTATCCATGTTACACAGTCGGTGGTGATATTCCTCCTGGTTACAGGAGGAGCTCATCGAGGCCGTGGTGATCCCGCAGCTCAGCCTGATTGCGGAGGACCGTGATCTCCACGTGCGCAAGCTGGCCACGCAGCTCCTGGTGGACTTGGCTGAAGGCTGCAGCACTCACCACTTCAACAATCTGCTGGATATCATTGAGAAGGTCTGGGGTGGCCATGGAGTGCTGTCACTGAATGGCTTAAAACCAGGACTGCTTATGGGCTGAGCTGATTGTTTTAAATGCCTGCATTAGTATTACTAACCGTCCGTCTCCTGTGTGTTTTACGCAACTTAACTGCGTGCAGGTGGCAAGTCGTTCCCTGGCCTTGCTCGGACCTGCTGATGCCCTGGATCGAGACCCCCTGGCTGAGTCACCCATGGAGGATGTGAAGACTGCTGTCCTGGGCTTGTTGGAGATCCTACAGGTGCCCCCCCCCCTTTCCACCTGGAAAGAGCCGGCAGGATATGGGGAATTACTGCTGCCTTATCCTACTTCCCTCCATTGGACTGCAGAGACTGAATGTCAGGGAATGTGGTTTAGGGCAACAAGTCACTAATTCCCTTCGTGGGATTAGTTGCAGTTATGAAGGTGCTGCCCCCTGGTGGTTGGTGGTCTTGTACATGGGCAATGGCTGTGTGTGTGTGTTCCAGAGCAAACTGTACAGCCTCCCAGCTAGCCATGCCAGCCGTGTCTATGAACTGCTGATCGGTCACCTGCAGCTGCACTACAAGAACAAGTACACCTCCAGCATCGCCTGCAGCATCCGCCTTCAGGTGGGCTTCTCTGGCCGTGCCTGCCCTCGCTTCCCTTCCTTACCCCCTTCCCCTTTTGATGGTCCCTCTCTGCTCCCCGTGCAGGTCTTTGACTTCCTGCTGCTGATGCGGGGTGACTCCCTGCACCGCCTGGGTATGCCCAACAAGGATGGCCAGCTGCGCTTCAGTCCGTACTGCTATTGCGACCTGGGGTGAGCCTGACCCTCGCAGCTCCATATCCCTGGGTAAACTGAACCCTTGTGGATCTGGTGTGCTGCAACGGTAGCTTTCTGAACCCTCAGGGAGGCAGAGAAGTGGGCAAGTGAGAAGAAGCCGACTGGCACGGTGTCGCCCCCTGCTGGCAGCCCTGCTCCTGCAGCCCAGCAGTCATCTGTGCGCACAGCCTGTCTGCCCTACTCCTTGGCCTTCTCCGTCATATTGCAGTGCCTACGGCTGGTCAGTACCAAACCTCAGCTGCTTTGGCTAACCAAAGCTATGTGGCCTTTAAGTTTAATCCATCAGGTAGACCCTGTCCCCCCCAAACATGTCCGTGCTGGCCCAATCGCACCCCCCCCCCCCCCCCCTTTCTTAGGAGACAGACTGGAAGGTTCTGAAGCTGGTTCTGGACAAGCTGCCATCCACTCTTCAGTATAAAGTGCTTCTGTTGACTTCACCCTGCAACACAGACCAGCTGTGCTCGACGCTCTGTACCATGGTAATGTCTCCAGGCTGCCTGTGTAGTGTTTCTGCAAGGCCTGAGGTCAGCATGGAAAACCCTAGTTGCGAGTTAACCTTTATCCTTTACATAAGAAATGAAATATTACTATTCCACTCAGTTTCCATGGAAACATTACACCGTGCGGAGTCCTTTGAAGGTATGTTTGAGAAGCTGAGTTCGTTTTTCTGCAGTGTTAAGCATCCTTTGACGACGTCTCGCACCACTACTGTTGATCCTTCAGACACCTTGCTGGTTTTCTGTGGTCTCTCCCTGGGGGGTCTGTCCTGTCCTGTCCTGTCCTGTCCTGTCCTGTCCTGTCCTGTCTTGTCTGTATGCCCGTGTGACGCAGTTCACGCTTCTGGTTGCAGGTGACAGACCGCCTGATCTCTGAGAGATTACGGAAGACCCCTGACGGGTTCTCGCGCACGGATGTACAGCTGGCGGTGGTACCCGTTCTAACCGCCCTCACCTCCTACCACAACTATCTGGAGCAGCATCGACAGGTAGGTCTGCACCTTACACCTAGCAGGAAAAGCTGTCACGCAAGTCTCCAAGTTCCGCAGAAAATCCAATTTCAGAACTACGAAAAGCCCCGCCTCTGAAATAGCGGGTGGGAAGCTTTTGTGTAATTGGCTGTCTCAAAGTCAGGTAGTTGTGACTGGCTGTCTGTCTTCCATTGTGACCTTCCCTATAGTGTTGTCTTCCAGAAAATTCTCCAAGTATGGCTGTCTTTCACACTGTCCAGCTTCTAGCACGGGTCTTCTGCATTTTGGTGTCCTCTCTTCCCTGAAAGACAGGTGTCCATCTCCTTTATCTCGGAATAAAGTTACTTTTTTTTTTTCCCCGTGGCCCAGAGAGAGCTGGTCCAATGCCTGGAAACGGGTCTGATCTACCGCTGTGCCAAGCAGTGCGTGGTTGCACTCACCATGTGTACCGTGGAGATGCCGGAGATCATGATTAAACTGCTGCCTGCCCTCATTGTTAAGCTCACACACATCTCTGCAACCGTTGCCATGGCATCGCCCATGCTGGAGTTCCTGTCCAGTAAGGTCCACCCGCCCTCCCGTCCCCTCCTTTTGCACCAGTTACAGCCGATAGGTGTTTAGGGAGATCTCAGAGGCCTTCAGGACATGTAATTTCCTTTTGAATAGATGTATTTATTCGAAAACCAGTGTTAGGCCGCACCAACTGCTGGATCTTACTGACTCCTGTAGAGAAGTGTCATAGCTGCAGTCCTGTTCCAGAGAAATGTCTCGCCTGTGTGCTTTGCTAAGATGAGCAGCTGTTAACTTGTACTTGAGGAATGACCTCTAGATTGGTACAGGGATTGTTTGGCCAGTACTTTAGGTACAAAGTCTATAATTGGCTAGTGTCTGAATACCCCTCTGTCCGTTCCAGCCCTGGTGCGGCTCCCCCACCTGTATGCCAACTTTGTGGCTGAGCAGTATGTCAGCGTATTTGCCATTTCTCTGCCCTACACAAACCCCTCCAAGTGAGTACTACCAGGTCTGGCCAGTGGGGCGGTGCTGCTGAGGCAGATTTTGGCAGTGCTCTTTTCACCCCTCCATGTTTGTCTCCTCGCCCAGGTTCAATCAGTATATCGTGTCCCTGGCTCACCACGTCATCGCCATGTGGTTCATCCGCTGTCGCCTCACCTTCCGGAAGGATTTTGTGCAGTACATCACCAAGGTGGGGCTCCACACGCTTGTCCTGGTGTGCGTTTCTTTGCACAGTGGCAATGAGCACCTCATCCCTTGTGTCCAGGGCCTGCGCTCCAATGTCCTCCTGCCCTTCGATGACACGCATGAGCAGAGCAGTTTCCGTGCACGCAGCACCAGCCTCAACGAGAGGCCCAAAAGGTATGCACACGTGTGTATAAACAAGCACACATGCAGATGCATGCATTGCGACCCCCCTCCCCTGCACTCTGGGGCCTTGGGATACATTCCGGAAAGGGCCAACTCACTGGTTGGTATGTCCGGGAGGTTTTTGACGTCTTGGGTGCTGCTTTATCTTTGGGCTCCGCATCTCTCCTGTCGTGAGGCAGATCTGCGCGCTCTTCCTCACAGAGTGCAAGTGGGAGAGGTTCAGGTCGCGTTTCCAAACGGTGCTTAATCTTCCAGCAACTGGCCAGCGGACTGCTTCAGTACAAACTCAAAATGCCCACGTGCCGATGCTAAGGGAATTGGATTTGCTTTTATTTGTCTGTTTTTGAGGGGGTTAATTGCCCCCTCCCCATGTCCCCCATGCCATTTTTCCATCTGTGTGTGAAATATTTTGGCCATTTGCATGACATCAGACCATCTCATGATGTGAGAGGATTGGCAATGAGAGTGTAGGAGGTCTTGTGTAATAACTAAACGAGGTGAATCAAACTGTCCTAGGACATCGTCAGGACGTACGGCAAAGCCTGCTCTAACATTCATGTGAAGACAGTTGACCTCTGTGGACCCCCCCCTTCACAATTCTCATTTTCTGGCCAATCAATGCTGCCCTGGTGGTGGACGGCATCTGAGCGGTAAATGGCTAGATCCTTAACCATAGAAGTGCCGTGAAACCCAGCGAGCAGAGGGCAGACCACCCAGGGGAGGATGGCCACTCAGAAAGCGCAACACTCCCCCGTCACCTTCCCTCACCCATACTGCTGAGCCATCACTGTGCTCCCTCTACACACCCTGCTGTGCCTTGCTTTCCACCCCCCCCCCCCCCCCCCCCCCCCCTCCTCCCCCCCCCCACACCCCCCACCTACCCCCCCGGGGCGGTGCAGCCCTTGCTCTCTTCCGCGCTT
>JAACJT020000075.1:926510-945258 GCA_009936485.2 Gymnarchus niloticus
CCCAGCCCCCCCCCCCCCCCCAAATTCCACCTGCACGAACAGCATCAACCAAGGACATTAAGTGGCTCCATTGCCATGGGGGGGGGGGGGGGCAGGTCACTGGGCTTGGAAACTGGAACCAGGCATAGCAAAGGCATTTATGTGACATTTTAAAGCAATCTGTGGAACTTAGGTCATGTGGTCATAATGTAATGACTGAAGTATTAAATAAAGCTTTGATTTATTTGTATGGGTAGTGCCTACTGTATTGGGGGTGTCATGTTTGGGGGGGGGGGGGGGGGGGTACTACTTTTGCAGTCTGTGATTATGGCCTGAATCTGGGTGATCTGTGATGGTCATTCACTGTCCATGATGGGATCCAATGTAGAACAAAACTCCCCCCCCCCATCACCAGGAAACACTTAGCTGTCAATCTCTTTATTTGACTTTGTCAAGTGCAAAAGCATGAAGTACTAGAGAAGACCAATGAAAACTGACAAACTGGTTAAGGGTGGTGACAGGACAGGGCCTTGAGGAAAGCCGTGTTTACTGTAACGTGAATTTAAATGGCAAAGGTGCGGCATGCAAGAAGGAGGCTTTGGCACAATCAGGTTGTACGGTGTGATACTGACGTATGGATGTGTTCTTGGCCTGCCCTATAAGCCGGCTGTTTTGACCACCTTCACCAAAGGCGGTGCTCTGTCCATTAAGGCTTTGAGTCCTGGCCTTATCTTCCTTGTAACTCCCTGATATATATAATTCATTGAGAATCCTGTGAAAGCATTACAAACGGAACACCCTGTGACCGTCGGACACAAGGAACCACTCACTTGTACCATTTGGTCTTGGCACCAAGCTGTTCTTCAGAACTGACTGCTGGAACAAGGGTCCGTAAAGACGGAAGATTTAGAATGGCCTGCATGTTTGACATACAGGTCTGTGGGGTCCTTCAATGCCATGGTCCTAGTCACTGGCTGTCTCCTCTAAGAAGGAAATGCATTTGTGTCTCTTGTGGGTTCTGCTGCCACGCCAACAGCCTCTCGTGGTCCCAAGAATGATACTGAAGTCTTTACACACGCAATTTTAGTCAGTGCTGTGAACTTATAGCCAATGTAAGAAAATAATATATTTACAACATTCCACAATATGTACATATTTACATTGGACTAAAAAAAGTTAACTTAGCTGTAATAATAAAAAAATAATTAGATGATTGTAACTGCTTCAGTGACGTAAAGGAAGGACTCGGCGCAAGCGCTGCAAGCCGTTGGCTGCCCGGGAGGCTGCTGGATGGAGGAGGGCAAACTGTGACAAAGCTTCCAGACAGAAGGATCCACTACAGCCTGGGACATAGACAACGTAAGAGCATGACTTCAACCCCACCTATTTCCATTACACAAAAAAAAAAATGAATAAAAATGCTGTCATTCTTTGGTTACAAATCAAAACGAATTCTCGTTTTGGGAGGGAGTGTGGGGATTTAGGGTCCCTGAGCAAATAAAGTGACAGTAAACGTTCCTGGGAACAGAAGCAGGTTGGGGGGGGGGGTTGAGTTCGGATAAACACAAAACAAAGGCAAACGACAACAGAGGAAATAGTTAAATACCCTGAAGCATTTCATGAATGATACTAGAGATAACTATACAGGGTTTTTAAATCAACATTAATATACGGTATCATAACAGCTTCACGTAAAGATAAAGTGCTACGTACAGAAGTATTAACTTAAGGACTTTTCTGGCTGTTAACTGATGCGTAAGCTTTGGTAGCTACTAGACAAAGATATAACGTGTGTGTAGTTGCATCTGACCTCTGTTATGTTCGACACCTGTACCAAGCTTATTTATAATACTAGAAAGTGCTTTAAGTTCGGCTGAGAAGCATCTTTAAAATATCGTGAGGCTTCGGCATGCTGGCGCCCCTAGTGGCAGGGTCTGGTGCTGTCTCTCTGGACACCCGCTGGAGCCCCGCACAGGGCTGCTCCCGTCCCCTCTCGCCTGCTGCCTCGTCCCCGAGCTGGTGTGTTCCTGTGCTTCTCAGAACCTCTGTTCTGAAGAAAGGGTGGATAATGTGCGTAAAACGCTCAGGCAGTTTGTGCCAGGGTGTACCCTCACGGCCACCCCTGCACGACCCGCTTCGTACCTACGGTACCTTCCTGCCAAAACCAAGGCTTGACTAGAGCATGTAAACATGAGGCGAAGCGATTGCAAGCTTTACTTACATAGTCTACTGCAGAGTTTGTGTTAGTGTGTGATAAGTGTTTCTGAATGTATGTACAGACCGTGACTGCTGTCTACCCATGGTTTCCTTATAAATGAGCGTGACCAGTAACACACTAGACAAGCTTCTAATTAATAATCATCTATGTCACTCGTTTTTCTTTTCAAGCACGATTTGTGCCTTGTCAATTCCTCAGCCAGCCTCCGGGGCTGGGGAGGGGGGAGTGGAGGATCGTGGGTGAAGTCAGTGACCTGCACCTTGTTACCACGCTGACTGGGTGCCGGATATGTGCCCAAGTGCACATATGCTAGGCACGATGGATTGTGTGCTTTCCTGCCCCTGAGTCTCTAGCACTTTCCAAAGCCCTCGAACCGGTGCCCGGCTACATGGCCATGGCTGTTCTTTATTCAGGAAATCACGGGGTTTCCTGGGTGACAAAGCCTGTTGTCACCTGGCAACCTCGTTTCCTGGGAACGACTCAGGGGCGGGGCATTCCCTGTATTCTTCTGGCCCTCTCACACCTTGTCCAGAGGGCGGTGCATCAGGGCCTGGGGTGGCCCGACACGTGTACATCTGTGTTGGGGTGCACCTTGTTCTTCAGGGGCGTGGGTCTGCGCTTGCGTGTGGGGATGGTGGTGGTATGTGCTGGGTGCCGGAACACGCTGGATGGAGCGGTCTCACCCTCTGCCTGGCTCTCCCATTCACGACGTGGGGTGGCAGGAGTGGGGTCCGGGCCCGGATCGGGTCCGTTGCCAAGGGGACTGGTTTCTGACAGCCGGGACTTGTGGCAGCCCTTGCCATGATTCCTCCGTCCGGCAGAGTCTCTTCGGCCATGCTGTCTTGGAATCCGATCCCGATCCCTGTCCCGGTCTCGTCTTCGGGCGTGCCTCCGGCGCTGGGCCCGCTCCAACCGGCACTCGACGCGGTACAGCTCCTCGGTGGCCCGTGTGACCCGGTCCAGCTGTTGGAGCAGTGCGTCAAACGCGGGCAGCAGTCGCCTGAGAGTGGCCTCCGCCTCTGCCCGTTCACGCCAGGTCGCTCCACCCGCTATGCCTGCCCCAGCCTCCGCCAGGCTGCAAGGGCTGCTGGAGACAGCCTGCCAAGAGGTTTCGGAGCTGGCGTCCACGCTGTCCGGGGTGGGAGGTGCCTCGGGGGTGTCCAGTGGCGGCAGGCAGAGGGACTTGCAGTCACTAATGGAGGATGACCGGGAGGGGGGGAGCTCCATGCCCTCAAATCGAACCTTGTGACGGAACTGGGGGGGGTGGAGAGATCAGTTAGCCACAGGTCTGTGTCTGTAACCGTGCAAGAGAGACTTCAACAAGGCATGGCGACAGAAAGCTGAACACACAGCGAGACAGGTTAGAGGGCGGCACCGACCTCCTTGGTCCTGCTCAGCCCCATCCACATTTTGAGTCGTCGTAGGAAGAGGTCCACCATCTCGTATGCCTGTGGTTCGACAGCGGGCCGGTACAGCTCGGCCCGGGCATGGCGGTAGCCGCGGAGTAGCACCGACACGAGCAGCCACAGCAGGCCCAGGCGCAGCACGGCGAAGCTCGAATGGTAGGCCAGGCGGCCGGCTGATGGTGCCGAGGGCAGGCCGTGCCCTACGTCTAGCAGGGACAGGCAGACTGCGGACATGCCGCCAGGGCCCCCCTGAGACGAGTGGAACAGCTGGGGAGCAGAGCAGGAGAGGGAGTGAGAGAGCAGATGAATGACACTGTGTCAGTGTTTACTGATAACTGTTTGTTGACGGTCTGTCAGTGATATGTTGCTATGTTGTGTCTGTGTTTGCTGATGAAAAAACTTGTATCTGTCAGTACATGAAAATGGTCTTCATTGGTGGTCAACGTTATGTCTTTATCTGTCTATATTGATGTTGTATCTATGCTTATTATTGTCCGACCATGTTGTGTCTGTTAATCGAGGATAAACAGGCGAACGCAACAAAGGTTAATTCTGATGTCATTCTGGGTCTTTAATGCCTGATAGTGCTTAATCTGAAGCCCTGCCCTCAACCCCCTTCCTTGAAGGACCCAGGTCAAATATACGTAACTGCTGTGCTCTGCTACAGCAAAGGCCACTTAAGTCTCAGAAGGACACTGCTGTTGGACCATTGAGCGCTGTGCTTAACGTAACTGCGTGACAGTATCCAGACGTACTGAACGGTTCACAAGTGTGATTAGCTTAGCAGCTGAACATGTGAAGGAGGATTAGGGTTTGGGAACACAGCAGGAACAGGATGATCTATCCTGACGGGGGGTAGTGTATCCATGCCTACCAGGTGCCCAGCATGTGAGTATGCCAGCAGCAGCACCAGAAAGACCATGGCCACAGCCAGCAGCTCCCAGGCTGAACGCTGCAGAGTCCTCCCAAAGACTGCCCATTCACGGAGAAAGCGCAGCTGGTGGGAGGCCTGAAGAGGACAGGGGTGAGAGGGGAGGGGCTATCATCCACAGCACACAGGACAACCCCAATCCTAAGCCGGGACCAGCATACGAGGGCCTCGCACCCACCTTCAGCACCAGCAGGAAGAGCAGCAGGGAGCAGACCTGGGTGAAGACTTGGCCCTGAAACGCTACGGCGTAGAAGTCGGTGAAGGCGCCGCGACGTTGCAGGAAGGAGGCCCAGAGCCGGTCGGACAGCGCGGCCCGGCTCAGCTGCAGAGCGGCGGTGGCTAGGCACAGCACCAGGCTCCAAAGGCGCACCACGTTCCACGGATGCAGGAAGTAGCTGCGACCCTCCCGGCGGCCCACGGCACACTCGCGGACGCAGAAGTAGAGCACGAAGGAGAGCAGGAAGGCCTGTGAGGAGTGAAGCCAAAGACAGCGCTGAGCACGGGGGATGTGTCACCGAGACGTGAGGATTCCTGCTATTCCGACCTAGTGAACTAAAACACTCCGCCATGGCAATGACATTCCACTCAGATCTTCTTCCATCCCTCCTTTTTTCCATCTGTTTCTCATTTGCTCTCAGCTGCCATCCTAGCCTCTGTACGCCAGCAGAAATTCAGTACATCATCTCTCTCTTCTTTGATGCAGGACCAGCCGGTCAACAGATGAATGATCGCTAGCTCGTCGGGACATTCACAGAAGCGCAGAAGCGCGGCCAATCGGCCGAGAAAGAGCGGCTTGTGGACTGAACATCAATTGCCGGGGGTTCTAGCAGAGACTCAGCCCCTGCTTTGCCTCGGGTTGGCTTTCGCGCCTGGTTTGGATCAAGTGATTGACCGGGTTACCGTGAGCAACAGCTGGAGAGTCAAGCCACCGCGGAGCCCCTGCAGGCGGCAGGTGTGGATGTCCAGGCTGGACAGCGCCCTCTGCAGTCCTGGGAACTCCAACAGGAAGGTGACCACTGCCAGCAGGTCTGTGTTCGTATTGTAGAGGGAGAACTCGACAAAGAGTGCCTGAGTCCTGAAGACAAACACACACATATGGACCGTCAGCGCTCAGAGTCCCTAACCTTCTGCTGGATGTCTCGTTCTTCGTGTACCCCTCAAGCTCCTACTGCCAGACTGGGTCCAGCCACTTACCAGGGGTCCAGCCACTGCTGTGCCTGAAGGAACTCCACTACAGCTCTGGATTCCTCCAGTGATGTCCGTAGTTCCTGCACAAAGCCACTTCCTCTGTAGGTGGACATCTGACCCCAGTGCCACACCCTGGGAGAGGTGTTAGAGAAGTTGGGATTTAACAATGTAATAATAATGCAGACTGACCAGTCCAGTCTGATGTTCCACTTACCCAGAATCCTCTACGGTGCTCTGCATCCAGTTCTCCGTGAGCTCCAAAGCTGGCCTGGCCCAGCCCAGGCCGACCGTGCTGTTCTCACACAAAGTTCCAGGGTTCCCCTGACCCCAATACCCCGCTGGTGGACAGGCTGACAAGAGGACAGCAGGCAAACAGCATATGGTACAGAGGTTATGGTGAGGAGGGGTCCTGCATATTCCATGATACAGCTGTATAAATCGGAGTATCTGCTATGGATATGAGGAATAAACAAATTTCTTTGAAATGACAAGTCAGCCTGTGCGGTATGTCATCATGCCATATCGAGGGCAGCGGACCTAATCTCGTCGAGCTTTTACCTACATTTGCAGCTGTTTTGATTTCATGTTACGTACGATTGAACAAGCTAATACATAATCAATTATAAGCTGTCATGGAGCCTACCGGTAGACTAAGCTTCCAAGGACTGACCAGAAACAAAGTGCAAGATGCCATCAGCGACGGGAACAATAACTACACAAACCCAGCTTATGACGGAACATCAGGAGAGCTGTACAAATAGAGATTCGGCCAAAAGTACTGGTATGCTTCCACTGTTCGTTTGTTTTATTGCTTAAAATAATATGTCAAGTCATAAATCAAATGCAAAGTGTCTGATCTATGGAATATGGAATAAAGAACGGTGGATGCCAATTACTTTAGTCAGTTTCGACTTATTCAATGGAAAACTGAGATTCTTCTTAGGTGGAAGGGTACTATCTGTAAATATCACCCAAAAGAGTGTAGTGGGAAGTGGCAAATAGTGAAAGAATTTAAAGAGAACAGTCAATGCAGACAGCGTGAGCTGTAAATCTGAATGTGTCTATTTTGGAAAAGACTGGTCAAGATAAAAGTCCCTTCAATGAGGCCCGGTGAATATCCAGCCAATTTACTCACCGGAGGGGGCACGGATCTGCCGTAGGCGGGGGGCCCCAAGAAGGAGGCAGCTGGTCTCCTGCATGAGGGTGCGAGCGTTGTGTAGGTACGGCAGAAGGGAGAGGGAGAGCCAGGTCCAAACGTCCTCACGCCTGCACGGAGACACGGCGCTGGGCTGAAATCCTCACACTCGTGTTTGAGCCACGCTGTGCATGCTGGGAGGCCTGGCTCAGGCGCCGCGCGTGCTACCTGCTGATGTCAGCCAAGTCGAGCGCGTGCAGTCGGACTTCCAGCTGGGCGCGTAGCTGCGGCCGGAGTGCCTCCCTGCCGGCGTCGCCGTAGGTCAGCAGGAGCACCACCAGGAGGAACAGCATGTAGAACACAAAGTTCTGCAGAGAGCCAGACGGTGGGATTGAGCGAGAGGAAGCGGGTGTGGGTGTGGGTGTGTGTGTGTGTGTGTGTGTGTGTGTGTGTGTGTGTGTGTGTGTGTCTGCTTACCTTCAGTGTGCTGTGCAGAACCCGCACCTTTCGGGCCTCCTCACGGGCCTGGAAGAGAGCGAAGCCCTGAGGCGGCCTGACACGCGTGACCCGCTGGCTGACGGGCATCACACGGGGGCTCTCCACTAGGACGTCGTGCTCTTCCGGACGTAGCCGACGTACAACGAAGGTGAAGTACAGACCCTCCACCAGCACCTGCCACCAGGAATTACAATATAGTAGAACAACATCAACCTCTGCTGTTAGTAAACTCTTTGTGTTCTTTGTGAACAGCAGAGTTTCACATACCAATGCTGCAATCTAGACTGCAATGACAGCTCATACCAGAGAATATCGTAAATTGCTGCCATACTGTAGAAGACCCCATACTGATATTCTAACCTCCGGTGGAATTACAACACATGCCATACAATATTTGAAACTTCTGCCATTAGCTACCAGCAGGAAATACTACCACAGAGTATTACACATCGTAGTGCAGAGAACAACACAGGACCGTTCTAGATTCAACCAAGAGGCTTTATATCTAGCTTGCGGTGATCCATTTCCATACCTTCAGTGGCTCCAGGATAAGGGAGGAGACCAGGAGGCTGCCCATGAACGAGATGACCCACATAAGGGCCACCTGCTCGCTGAAGCCCAGGCCCAGCCATGCAGCCAGGCCCCCTGACAGCGCCAGCACTGCCCAGCTGACCAGCAGAGCTGCCCGGCCGCACCAAGCAGGGAATCGCCGGTGGCGGCATACGTCCGTTATTACTGTAGGAGCCAGGAGAGCGGCAGGTGAGGAAGAGAGAAGCCTGCTCACTTCCAAAGACCATGAAGAAAGTGTCATATAAATGAGAATCACCAGGCAAGGATTGTGAAAAGCACTCACTTGAGCGGGATGTGAAAGCAGTTTTTGGGGGTTCCCTCCTCACGACCCCTGAGGGCAAAGGCTCGTTCAGCTTCTGTAGGAGGATTACCTCTGTCTTGTCCCCGAAAATGCTGGATCTGCAGCCAGAAAGAGCAAAATATTCTGCGATGATTAACACCATCCCCTACGTGTGCGACCGAAGGTCCACTGGGAATGTGCACTCACAGATCAGCCATTTCACTGTCCGTCTGAGCGAAGAACTGCTGGGGCTCGCACAGTCGAGACACCTGGAGCTGCCCGTCGGCCAGGATGCGCTTGATCAGATCCTCATCTGGAGGAGAAACAGGTGCAGCAAACAGGAGTTTCAGCACCATAGAACTCCGCTGTTACTCTACGGGAAATGGGGGCTTCAACACTCAAGGACAGCAATACGGGCTTCAATGCCCGTGGACACTACACTGAAAATTCCACAGCAAACAGGGAATTCACACCGTGAAGTCCTACACACTGGCTGTCACCGTGAGTGAGGAAATGCGCATGAACACCACTGAGCGTGGTAAACAAAGGCTGAGTTTCTGTACATAGAGGGATTAGGACGTATTAGAAAGAAGTTACTTTCAATGGTTTTATTTTGGTCTGCCCTGCTGTCTTGTTTCACTACTGAGGCACTGAATGCTTGCCAAAATACTTTGATACGTGTGTGTTTTTAACCAGTTTATAATGAAAATAAGTTTTAAATACAGCCAGTCAAAGGGCAAGCTTGGGCATGAGTTGGATTTGTCCTGCTGTTCAACCTGATTATTATCACCTCCTGTGGTGCCCATCTGTGTATGAGTGAGTGTGTGTGTGTGTGTGTGTGTGTGAGCCGCCTGGTGAAACACTGTAATGTTTACACTGTAGTAGGCAGTGATGGAATATAATTAAGGCCCTGAAGTGCCCCAGAACCCAGGACTCAATGTCCAATGGAGTGACGGTGCAGGCTCCTACCTGAGGAGGTAAAGTACTTGTTCCTGTGTACATAACCCGCTGCCTCTTCTTCCTCCGGGACCAGGACCATGTCTACCCCGAGGTGTCGGCTGCCTTGTCCCCTCTTCAGCTTGGGCAGCACCTGGCCCACCACGGCGGGGCCCCCCAGCAGTTCGGACCAGTGCCCGGCCTGTTCCCTGTCCTGCAGGCCCCACCTGTGCAGGCTGCCGGAACAGACCGAGAGACAGGTGACGTTCCTCGGGCAAATTAAATGTCCTGGAAGGGGCTTCAATATGGGCGATGCAAAATCAAAGCAAAGCGTTTTCATTCTGCTGCTACATGCGTAATGTCATCAGTTCATTGGGCACATTCACAGCTGCTTTAAAAAAAGAACAGTTTGCATTAATATAAAATAGGGCTTTCACTAATCTGTAAGCAGATAATCAAAGATGCTCTTCCATAATATTTAATACTTTGTTGAAGCAACGAGTTAACGCACATTGGTTCTCAGCCAATGAGTGTCCCGGGCTTCTGTTAGTTCAGGATGCGCTCCCTTCTCCCAATCCTGCCTAAAACCAGCAGTATCCCGGAGATTTTTTGCTTAGTCATATTACTGTCGTGTTTAGACCAATCTCACTCACCTCTTTGTTGAAAGAGTGGGCAAGTCCACAGTGGTCTCCTCTGAGAACGTCTGGAGAAAAACAGACATTGCGGGGGAGATTAGTTTAGTCAGCCTCCATTTAAATGGAAGGGAAGGGATTGCTGTCCCCACACCACTGACCTCCCCTGGGAGTCTGTTTAAGATCAGAAAGGAGCTTCCTACTAAGGAGTTATCCAGGAAGTCGTCGATCTCCAGGGACTCCTGGTCAACTTGGGGTGGTACCTGCTTCAGCGTTACCTGATGCAGACAGTGCATACATTACAAGTGTGAGTAATCTGCAGTATTAGAAAGCAATGACATCATGATATTATACATGAGTGATAGGAAGGTTCTCAGGGCATTCACCTTGCTACGGGCCATCCTGAAGATCCACAGCACCAATAGGTAGACGGGGTACACAGCCAGACAACACACAAGCCCTGTCAACAGGGTCTCCCCGTTCACCGTGGCATGCTGGGATACCACCATGGAGCTGCAAAAACACAACCAGGCATGTCAGAACTGTGAGCTCATTCCTCACCTTTCAGCTCATTCAGGCACACACTGAGGATGGCACTGTACCTCCGGTTCCTGCTGGTCAGGTTCTTGTTGGCCACCATCGCATACCACACCGTGTTGGCCAACAGGGCGAGGTGAATAAGCAAGGCACAGCACGTGGCCCTCTGCAGCCGGGTAAACGGGCTGCGTGGGGGGCGATCGAAGAGCGACATCCAGATGTGCCCGTCGGACACGGCTCGCTGCAGTTCCCAGGTGAGGCGGCGAGGCAGCTGGCGGAGGTCTGCCTCAGCTGGAAGGGCAGGGGAATGGACCAAGAGTAGGCAGGGGGTATGTACAGTGGGAAGAGTCAGCAAGCCAAGTGGATAAACGCTCCGGCATGGTGGTGCTGCAGGATAAATTATGGATGTAATAATAATGTTCAGAGTATCTCACAGTTCTACTATAATGTGCTCAGGCCTAGTAACACTGTCAAAGAAGGCAGCTAGTTACAGATCCAGCAATTCCTGCCAACTGCTGAGAAACCTAGTCAACTAGAATGATGTGAGGTAGCTACAAGTAGGAAACTTGAGTGATTTTTGAGAACTGCTCACCAGTTAACAATTTATGATGACATAGTCTCTCGAAAGCCAACTGTACTCGGGTAATAACAGCCTTCAAGGGATCATTAGCACTTACAGGCGGCCTCCACCTCCATCTCCACCCTGCCATCCGTCCGCTCATTGTCCACAGACAGCCATTCCTCCACCAGGAAGTAGTAGCTGTTCCCATTCTGTAGGTCCTTCACAAGGACATACTGTAGTAACCAGGCCGGACTGAGGCCTGCAGGGAGAGACCACCATCAACTTAACGCTCATGCCTTTCGTCTTCGTCCACAGCTCACTTTTTATAAACCGTAGACCCTGTCACCCGATGGAATTTTACAGTGTAGACTTTTTTTTTTTTTTTTAAATCTTACATTTTGCCCTTTCACCCTATGAAAGTCTGTACCTTTGTTGTCGTGCCAGATGCGGATCTTCCACAGGCTGCCGAGGCTGGTGTCCGTAGAGATCTGAAAGATGTCCAGGCTGTTGCGGGTGAAAGCACCGCTGCAATCCAAGTGCCGGTGGCCGCTGCGGCCGTCACGGCCGTACAAACTGATGCCCACGTGGGCTGTGGTGCCTGGATGGATGGGAATTTGGAGGAGCAAAGTTGGGAACTTCACTACAAGCAGGACTGATGATAAGATCGCTGGGAAAAACAGCAACACTCAGGTACTGGTTGGCCGTTCATACTACCACATGCATATTCTTCACTGAAAGTTCAGTTCTGATCGGCGTCCTTCAAGCTATACTCAGTCCATCCACAGGAGAATATGATTAACAGCAAGGTTGGAACACATTCATTTCTACAAGCACGTCTGAAAAAAACAAATCCGCTCCTCAGGGATCCAAGGACGATTTATTAAAGTTCAAGCTGAAATTTACATGTACATAAGGCATCAGAAAAACCCTTGTAGAGACCACAGAACGTTCTGTGTCTTTTACAAGCTCATCATTAATCTAACTGCATATTAAGACAGCAGCACGTTCATCAGGTTCTTTCTGGATTCGTTCGTACTAGGTGATAAACTGAATCCTGTCGCTTTTCCAAGCACGTCTTGACCTGTATCTCGGCCTTATTGTCGCACTGCTGTATTGTATCCTTAGGTTCACAGCCCAGCTGGACAATCAGGAAGCCCTGGTTGAAAATGACGTATCTTCAGTCACCCCTGGTGGAATGACAATGTTACGTGCCTCTACGGATGCTATAGTGAATCTGAGACTTCTATAACTGCCCAAGTCAGAAGAGCCAAAAGTTTGACCCTACTGCACCCCCTCCTGGGACCTACCTGCTCCGTAGACCCAGCCAGTCTTCACCTGCACCTCATATTTGAACAGCCCATCCTTCCCACAGAGTGGCACCACTGCTGCCCGGCGCTGGTCTAGTTGGTCCAGCCGATGCAGGATGACAGCTGCCACTGAGTAGCAGAGCAGGCCTATCAGGCATGTGAGCAGCACCACCACGTTGGGTTCCCCTGGCGGGTCCTACCAAGCCATGGAGAGCAAGGCAAGAGGTTTGGTCAGCTTCGAGGACATGTTTATGTGTCAGTGTGTAACACCTGGTCACTGCCAGAGTGCGTAAACTGAATGTGTCCTACAGGTAAACCCAGGAAAAGGTCAGGTGTTTCCAGGGACTAGCCTACTGGACAACTCCATCTGCTCAATTAGGTGAAGCCTCACCGGCAGGATGAATGTCACTGCGTCCACTGGGGCGAAGAGGCTGGCAGCAAAGGAGGTGAGGTGGCTGGTGCTGCAGACGGCACGGCTGGCGGTGGTCTCGGGCAGCGGGGACATGCCGTCCGTGCGCCACACCTTGTCGCTCTCGCTGAAGTACTGGCAGAGCGAGGAGAAGGTGGCGACCTCCAGACGAACCCCGCCGGCACCGTCGTGACACCCCGTGGTCACGTTGACGTAGTAATCCCGAGTGGTGTCGTACAATCTGTGGGGAGGTGTGGCTCAGTTCAGGCCCACTTTAGACTCTCGTGAGGAGAGTGAAAAAGCAGGAGAAGCAAAATGTTCTAGAGCAGTTGCTTCCGCATTGAGCCGTATGTTATCTTGGGCTATTACATTTAGATACCAGCCTGTAAACCACTAGCTACTGACTAAGTCCTCCAGCATCTCCAGAACCTGCAGGAACCAAAAAAGCACTGAAACAGACTACCTGCCCATGTGGAGCAGCATAACATGGCACCACAGGCAAATGAAGGATGACATGTAAGGACTGGGGGTAGCCTTACTGTGGAGACAGAAAGAAGGTGTAGGGCTGGTGGTCCTGCCCTTTGAGAACGCTTTGGGATATCATCTTTTGCTGGGTGCAGTTATGCTCATTGGGTCGGGGGTGGCTGTGCAGGTAGGCCATAATGGTCAGGTTCTCCCCAGTGGGATCACGTCCATCTACAGAAACAGCATTTGGAGGCATGGTTTAAACTGTGGACCACAGACACAACAGACTAAAGCCAACTACTTGTGTACCTTGGACAGTTTAGACCTAATGGAAGGTCTTAATCTTTTCTTTCCAAAGCTTAGTTTTACGCTTAAAAAGTTTACCGTTTGTCCCTTTTTCTCCCTACTCCCAGCACCAGAGCATGGAATCCTCTCCAAAGAAAAGCTCTGCAATGAACCTTCCAGGTCACGTTTCAATGCGTTTCAACCAATCTTTTCTGCAACGTCGCTGGACTGTTTCCTGCCAAGTCACACAGGCAGCTCCAATGACCCCTGCTGCAGCCAGGCCTTACCATCCAGAGGGCTGAAGAAGATCTGGATGTGCAGGCCAGCCTGGTGGTTGGTGTTATTAGTCCTGACCATGGCGATGATGGAGTCGCAGGCACTGACGTTGGTGGCTACTGTCGTAAGTCCTCTGGGAGTGGTGTTACCGCTGCTGTTGGCCACGGCGACAGTGATGGCCTGGCCATTGTCCAGGCTGGAAATGGGGATCTGCGTGCCGTTCTCTGTCTGGAACTCCATGGAGGCCACCTCGGTGGACACACTGTAGTTGCTGACGAAGTTGAAGGGGAAGGGGTTGGATTCCACATGGACGAGGAGCTGGATGACACGCGGTTGCCCTTCCAGGGTGACGGCGAAGGGACGTGGAATGGAGAAGGGGCACTCCTGGCCTTGGTTGTAGCACAGCAGGCTCTGAGGGTCGGCCCGCTTGCCCGCGGTGTAGATCTCGGTGCCCCGCAGCACCAGCGGCTCTTCGTTCAACACCCGCGAGTGCATGAGGATACGCATCAGCTCCGAGGACAGGTTGTAGGCCCGTGCTGCCACACGTAGCGGGTAGTGATCGGTCGGCGATGGCAACCGATCCTCCGACTCGGACCCCAGGAGCGGGGCTTGGCTCACCAGATGGATGAGCCCACCTGAGCAGCATAGACGACGGGAGGGTCGTGTTTGTGACGTATGCCAAACAAAAACAGAGGTAACTTAAAAGCCCACATGATCGCTTTACAGACAGTCACATCTAGCATAAAAACACGAGGCTTCTTTTGTCCTCCGTGCCATTCTCCTGACATTTTACTCGCAGGCATAGTTCTCTAACGGCCAAAGTGTTTTGCTCGTGCATAATGTCTCACCCATGATGTTAAGGATGTTGTCGGCGATCTCAGTGGGGGTGACCGTGCCCTGCTTGGTATCACTCTGCAGGATCTCCAGCATGGACTCCAGCTTGTCTAGCGTGCTGTTCTGACACTCCTCGCAGATGAACTCTCGGCTCACCGCCTGTCAGTGCGCCCGCCGCGTGCAGGAAAAACCAAACACACATTCACAGCGGACGGCCTGTGAACCTTTGCCTGGTTCACTCTTCTAATTCAATTAGACCGGGACCAGGGTTAACACAAAAAAAAAAAAAAAAAACATTACCTGGCGCCACACAGCTGCAGGTGTGAGCAGCTGTGAAGCGTCTGTCGTCTGACAGACTCAGCCACGGACTTCACACGTTAATGCATTAACTTGTTTTTCTCAGTAGGAGCAGAGCTGTGCCAAGTCTCACAACTTCAAGAGAACGCTTCTTACAAAGTTCTATGTTATCTACAAATAAGCTACAAGCAGACCTGTTACCTGCCGTTAGCACTTCCCGTTCAGAAGACATCTCTATGACTTAGATCACACAGATTGCGCAGTACCACGTTCCCCACACGTCCGGATAACGTTCTGTTGGACCTCACCGTGCACTGTGCCAGGGCGGCTGAGGTCTGTTGAATGTCATTGACTGTGTTGAGGTCCAGGGAGGTCAGGGCACGGGTGATGTTACTGCGCACGGCCACACGATACATTCTCTCTGTCTTTGTCACTTCCAAGCCAGATCTGGTCTCATACTGCATGGGGAGTTGGGCAAAGGTGGTCAGTGTGTGTCATTTACTACCGCATTAGCCAAAAACGTGTTGTCTGTTATGTTGGGATTAAGTGAGCTGGTTTATCGAAATTGTCCTGTGTGTAGATGAGAGATGCTGTGCACGTGTGTGTCCCCTGTGATGGACTGACATCCCATCCAAGGTAAGGCCTTTCTGTGCTGTCTGGGAGAGGCTTCCCATTCTCTGTGACCCCATGCCAGAGAAGTGGTATGGAACATGGGTAGATGGATGGATGGGATTGTAGATCAGGTGTCAAGGAGGATTCCTTACAATGACAGGCGTAGCAAACCTGGGTGTGGGTTTGTGACGGCGTCTAACCTCATTGAGTACGGTGATGATGGCCAGGCAGAGCTCCCTCACTCGCTGAGGGTTGCCCTGCCTGAGAAGGTCCGACAGGGTGGTGCTGCTCAGATGGTGCAGCCAGTGGGCTAGGCTGTCGTAGCCCGTGGGCACATCGGGCAGCCCCACCTCCATGGTCCTGTGATACATGGGGAGGCACCAAGCTCAACTGTCACTGGGGCCTTTAATCGCCTTTTCAGAACCATCACACAAATACAGGGACCATTCAATAACTGCATGCCAGTGATCACCGTAGACATTTCGGTCACGGTTCCTGTTCGTATGCGCGTGAGCGAGTGTGTTTTCACAGGTATGTGCGCGCCTGCCGCTCACTTGTTGAGCGCTGTGATGGCTGCCCCCTGGTGGTCTTCCACCACCACGGACACGTTCACCCTGTACTCGTCAAAGTGGAGGCCCGTGGGCAGGTAGGTGGCGTGCTCGTGGCTGGTGCCCTTGTACACACAGAAGTCTTCGCACTGCTGCCTGGAACAGCGTGTCACCAGCAGGCTGTACAGCAGGGGAATGTCACTGTCGTCTGAGTCCGTGTAGCCTGGGGGGTTGTGATGAGGACGGTAAAACAGACAAACGAGGAACATTACCTCATGTTGAGAGACACAACACGCTTTCAGTAACATCAGTGCCTGCTTTTGTGTCAGTCAATGAGGCTGTTCTTCTTAAATCTTGGTTAAGTACCATGGTGGGGATTATGCCGTATAAATGAACTGGACCAAAATGAGACTAAACAGCCAACTGTGTCTTAATGGGTGAATGAGTTCCATAACTGCACTTAGGCACATTGTCGGAAAGGAGCCTTCGTAATCTATGCATATAACTGTTATGAGATCATTGCAGATGATGGAACTGATCCCAGCTTGATGTTTAGGAACGCAGCCTATTTTCAAGGAGACCGATGCACACAAGGAAACTTCTTCAGCACAGTAATATGGAGGATGAAGAACAGGAAGAACATGATCCCATCATCTAGGAACTGGCTTTTCAGCCATAGTTCTATTGGTAACCTCCACGATTTACAAGGGAAAACTGATCTTAGGTCAGGATGTAGCAGTTTCCATTAACCAGTGCCCTGCATGTCTGCTACAGAAATGTCAATAACAATGAGCTCCACACAAGCCATATTTCTTAGACAAGCCATAGTTCCCATGATTCAACAGTGCCAAATCAAGGCAGACTACAGCTATGTGATATATCAGGCTCATGCCGAATGTTCAATTCTGTCCATTCAGATGGTACCGGGATTGAAGTTGCCATAGTGAATTCTCTAAATAATTTTCTCTGCTCATCACGTTGTCTGGCTGACAGAGTACCAAAAAGAAGCTCCTTTTTATATATACAGATCAGTTTTCTATGAAAAAAGATTAAGCAAAAGTGTAAAAAACAAAAGGATCAAGGACGCAACGTACAAATCGATTTTCATATACCAATATTCACTATTAAAACCTTAAAAAATAACTGCACTTATCACCCTATCACATCTAGTTTTAAAGCAAATCACCCCCAAAGCAGGAACAATTTTGCACAAATTGCCTAGCAATGTCTGCATCTACACCCCCCCCCAAATGACACAAAAGACACTGACGTGCTTTGAATATCATACGACAGCTTTTACAATATGCATTCTAATATCAGAAAAGGCATTTTCTGCACTTGGGTTTTGAGATATTATTTCTGGTGGTAGCACGAAACCTCAGCTAGAACTTGAGAAAATATCTCAGCACAGAACCTCAGACTTAGCTGGAGAGAACATTTGAGCTCAGAACCTCATTCAATGTTGGACAGAACATCTCACCACAGATCGTCATTCTTGGCATGAGAAAATATCGTAGCCCCAAACAACATCCTGGGGCACACAGAGAGAACATCTCAGCATGAGCAGAGTGATCATCACACCACAGAACCTGATCCTCAACATAGGAGAACATCCGAGCAAAAAAACTTGGCCTTAGAGAACCAGTGGTGGTTCTAGACCATTTACAGTAGGTGGCCAGTTGTTCTGTTGTGGGGGCACATATGAAAAAAACATAAGCGATGCGAAATCCGTGCAAGCGGAGGTGGGCTAGAATTTTTGTGTGAGCGGAGGGGGGTGAAAACAACTTTTTTTGCAAGCGGGGGAGGGGGGAACAACCTTTCTCTGTGACCGCTCTCACTGGAGTTTTCTTCTGACAGCTGTCAAGACCTTGGCTAACGCTGAGTCATGCAGGTATACAATGACATTTCACAAGAGAGGGTGCATCCAAGATCAAACGTTCCGTTGCTACATACTTCTCTGCATCCGCACTACGCAGCCTGTGAGGATGCTCAGTATGGATGAGACAGCAGGCAAACTGGACCCCGGTGACCTCCTAGATTCAGTAAGATTTCAAGTGTGCAAATGGTGAACGCTACGCTATCCCACGAGGCCACTGGAGCCGCAAATGCCCAAGTTTGGTTGTTTAAGGAAAAAAAAAGAAGTAATTAATAAACGTGTTGATGTGTGAAACTCAGAGTGAACTGTAAGTAAAAGATGAAAAGAAAACTGGAAATATTTATTATATTTATAAAAATGTAAATGAGAAAAAAAATAATAATAAAATGCTCCAAATATATAAGTATAGTTTATGTAAAATTACATAAAAATAAAATATTTAAACGTATGTTGTGCTCAGCTGTGAAGTCTTTATTTTGATGTTAAGCTACTAACTCTAGCCAGAGTACATTTTAAGAAAGTATTTTTATAGAGGGAATCAGTGCTTATTTCTTTTGCAATGACAATGTTCTGAAACACCATCGCCACTATCGCTGAGGTAAAGTATTCCTTTCAAACTTTCACGGGGTCGGGCTACAGGATATTATGATATGGGTGTGGTAAGGTGCGAGATGACGATATTACGATATGGGTCGTATAGGACGGCCACTGTAGAGAACCTCCCAACTTAGAACAACTCAGAATCAACTCAACATGTCAGCAGAGAGTTCCCGACTCATCCCTGAGACAATATTTCAGCTCACAGAGGCCCAGGCTTAACCTGAGAGAAAAATCACAGCTCACAGAGCCCCAGGCGTAACCTGAGAGAAAAATCACAGCTCACAGAGCCTCAGGCGTAACCTGAGAGAAAAATCACAGCTCACAGAGCCCCAGGCGTAACCTGAGAGAAAAATCACAGCTCACAGAG
>JAACJT020000075.1:947465-967109 GCA_009936485.2 Gymnarchus niloticus
GGCTTAACCTGAGAGAAAAATCACAGCTCACAGAGCCCCAGGCGTAACCTGAGAGAAAAATCACAGCTCACAGAGCCCCAGCCCCAGTGTTCACTTTTCCACTACCAATTGTTAACTGAAAGAGTGAATGTGCATTACTGCATACAGTATTAAAGTGTATATGTACGTCAGTGCCGATATGGCCTTTCACCTGTCACCAAATCAGATTACCACCGGTTTGTTGGAACGTATCTTAGTGGTAAGTCAAAGACTGCTGGGACACTGAAGCAGTCAGAAAGATGAAAGGCGAGCCATCAAAGGCTTTGCAATGAAAGCATAACTTATTAAAAACTTAGTATCTCATAACCTTCGGTAGGACTATTTAGGTGCCCACACATTGTGGGAGAGGAGCTGATGGTCCAGTGCAGTTTCATTTGGAGAATCACATGACTAGGTCCCTAGACACATATGCTGACAGACTTGGTTGCACCAGGAGGGCTTCTCACCTGTGCAAATGAAGTGCAGTTTGTCTATGAGGGTCTGGAGCCGGGGCACGTCGGGCTGCAAGTAGCAGGAGCCGCCAGCAGGGGGTAGGTTGGGTTGCAGCATGATGGAGGCCACGCCCTTGCCATCCATGCCCTCATCGCTGACATGCAGGCTAAAGATGTAGGATTTGCCATCGCGCAGAGCCCCTTGACGAACCACCAAGTTCATGCCATCGCTGCCCGTGGTGGTGGTGCTCATGTCCAGGATCAGGGTCTCGTTGTCAAAGGTCTTTGCTGTCCAGTGCTTGGGAGAAGATGAGAGGTTATCAAGTAGATCTAGAATTTTTTTTGACTCAGCTCTCCATAGCTCTTTAGTAATAAACCATTGCCACACAATTACGTAACTGCGGTTCTGTGAGCGGCAGCTGGGCTCGGCACAAAACTGTGCCTGCACACCATTGGACAGAAAAGATATAAGCAGGCACTGACAGCAAAGCTGCATTGTAGCTTATTAAAAGTGATGTCATTCATTACCCACTACGTTTGATTTTCCCTCCATGCTAGCGACACTGGAAAAACACTAAAGACACAACTCTCCATTTTATGGTGACAACGTCACTCTGTGTCGACCCTAGATGTTTAACCAAAATGACTACACAGTCTAAAACCTCCATGAGTCACGTGGCAGAGAGGCCATGCGGCGAGGACTCTTGGCAGAAACATAGCCTGGACTCTGTGCTCTTTGGGCTTACCCCACGATAAGACGCGTCACAGTTGTGGCAGGTACCAGCCAGGTAGACATAGGAGCTCTGGCTGACCTCATACACAGACTGGGCCTTGCAGGACACGCAGTCCAGGGACACCATGGGGATCCGACCACTCTGCACCAGCACCTGGGGTAGCAAGAGAGAAATATGGTTATCAACCCACCTCCTGTTCACAGACCATACAAACACCTGTATGCTAACAGCGGAGAAACCCGTTCACAGACGTTACAAACACAGTGGAAAAACACCTGTACGCTAACAGGAGAGAAACCCGTTGACAGATGTTACAAACACAGTGGAAAAACACCTGTACGCTAACAGCAGAGAAACCCGCTCACAGACGTTACAAACACAGTGGAAAAACACCTGTACGCTAACAGCAGAGAAACCCGCTCACAGACGTTACAAACACAGTGGAAAAACACCTGTACGCTAACAGCAGAGGAACTCGCTCACAGACCGTACAAACACAGTGTTTCCACCTGTACAGTGACAGCAGACATACGAGCTAATAGACTGTATAAACACAAGGTAAAACATTTATACACAAAGTTAAACCTAACAGAAACCTCCTTTCCTCTAACTATGAAGACACCAGAGTAAACAGGAATTTACACATACGGGATGCTCATTAATATAACTGGTCAGACAGAATTACATTTTGTGCAAATTCGGTTTATAACAATACATCAGCAGAATGACAGGAAACCTAGTCGATGATATGTGTATTCATAACTAGCCCAGAGTACGTTATCAGAGACACCCCCCCCAGCCCAGAGTACGTTATGACAGACACCCCCGCCAGCCCAGAGTACATTACAACATGTCTGGCAGAGTATCAACACAGAAGTCCTACCCAGAACAGTAGCTGTACAGAGATGAAATTTAACTCTTGACCTGCCTTTACATTCTTTCCAGAATAAATATGGAAATCCTGTCAGGTACAAATTAAGATCAAATTTCAGCAACTGACAATGGTTCATGGAAACCAGAGCCTCTCCGAAACTGCAGCAAACTGAGGTGAAACCAAGTGGAATTAAAGTTGCAACGTCTTATTAACTAGCCGACCCAGGCCATGAGATGACGTGTTTTTCCTTGGTTGTATTCTCATTTTTGGTAAATCAGAAGTGAAAGGGTCCAATCTGACAGCTGAAAGTGATACTTGTATAACACAAAACTCCTTTCGAAAACCGATCATAACATGCAAGAGCAAAACAACAGCAATGCCAAGTTTTACACCCTCCTATATAATATAAATGTTGGCTGTTTTACTTAAACTGTGGCTCACATTGCAAAGTGGTGTTTGGACCTAGCTGAGTTTTCATACGTCACCGCTGAAGGTCAAGCCCTGCGTTTAGGTCATCGGCCTTACCGTCTGATCGGTGGATTCAGGACTCATGCCCTCCTTGCTGATGGTGAGGCGAAAAGTGTAGCTCACGTTGGTCTCTAGCTCACTCCCTGGGATACCCAGAAGCGGCCCGTTGGAGCCCAGGCCGAAGTTAAGGTCAGAACAGTGGCTGGGACCCTGTGACAAGACAAAGTGGTAGGACCTCCATTACTGTTATCCTTTAAAGGGTCGACGACCATCCATGATTAGCAGGCCAGCAGTATAAATCTCTGAATACGAGCCGGGCACTAGGGGTTTAGACAAGGAGACTTTGAACATGCGTCATTCTCGGCAAAGTTTCAGTAAAATAATTTCCTGTGGCTCGCACGTTTATGGGGCTGGGATTATAGGTCTTTAACTTAATGACTGGCTGATCTATTTCTTCTCCTATGAGGAGCTCTAATGTTTTCCATCAGGTCTCACACACATCTCATGGCAGGCCGTCACGCTTCAGATATTTTCTGGTGGTTACTTCCCCTGCATCTTTATGAGCACCATCCCATTATTTTCCATGCCCTGCTTTATTAACTTTTTCTAACGACTTAATCGGGCCTGCAATCGGTTTGTTTGGGAAGAATGTTTACTTCAGAAGACCTCTGCACTGGGAAGGGAGAGAGAAGGGTGTAGTTATGAGAGGGGCTGCTGGAATCGAACCACTGCTGAATTACGGAGGTGTAGGCCAGTGAGGGTGAATACAGAGGCGGGGCTTGGAACAGCCAGTTGATCTGAGCCCAGTTCAGCTCAACTACGCCAGGTCCCGCCCTCCTCCTCCTCACAGTCTATAGATTGGCTCAGATATGCACACCCCAAGTGCACACCCCTCCCCGTGAGCCTGTTCCAGCCATGCCGGGAAGGAGGGACCTCATACTCATCAAATCACTCCGGGTTAGCCAGACCTCTGAGTCACTCCATCCCACGCAAGCTCACAAACCACATTCAAGCAGGCGTATGGAAAAGTATGTTTTTAAAGTTTGCAACTGGAGGACAGAATGATATTTTTGGGAGTCACCCCCAGCCCTATAAAGATGTTTGCTTAAACAGCCAACAGTTTTTAAAGGTCCCCAGATTTCACATTCAGCAGTAAGGAATACCTTTTGCCTCAGGCAAATCTTCTGAAATATAGTTACAATTACCAGAGGAGAATAGGAGGCACTCTTACCTTCGAAGTTTTAAGACACTCCCACTGGTAGGTCAGAAGGGACGGGTTCCCAGGCTCCTGATTGGGGTCATACGACGGCTCCGCATTGAGCTGCAGGTCCTGAGTCTTGGACCAGACTCTGAAGCTGCCACCTTCAATGATGGGCACCAGCTTTCCAGCCACCACACTCAACTGGAGGCAGGCAGTCTTGCGAAGAGGGATACCACAGTATGACAGGGAAAAGACTGTGCTATAGTTTCCTGGACGAAGTGCCATCTTGGGGATAGTGAGCTGGAGCTTTCTGACATCCACCTCGATAGGGAGTGGGACTCTGGCATGCTTCAGACTATCGCTGCACACTGGGGTGTTGAATATCTCCCAAAGGTATTCTACGCTGTACTGAACACAACCCTTGAGATCCACGTTGGCCTCCAAAAGGTACTGCTGAGAGCGGCGGATCACCAGCCGGTGGGCGTGGGCAAGCTGCACTGTCGGCTCCTCGCACTTCAGGACCTGAATATTCACACTGACTTGGGCCGTGGTCCAGCTCAGAAGGTTGCTGGCGTTTACATGGACTACGTAGTTTCCAGGCATGGAGAATGAATGGCTGATGGAGAATGAGCTGGTGGTCTGCATCGCAGACCCATCCCCAAAAGTCCACTGGAAGGTGGCAGCAGTAGACTGGGGAGATACGAATGCCCGGAAAGAGACTGTCTTATTGATGAAGGTACTTATGGGCTGGGCTTCAATCTGAACTGAAGTCAAGATGTTCTGGACTTGTATGACCTTGGTCACATTCTGGCACCCCAGGGCATTGACTGCACGAAGGTAAATAGTTAGCAGGCCACTTTCCTCAGGAGTGTAGGTCACTTCTTTCCCAATGATGGTTTTCTTAGCCCCGTGGTGAAGGTCAAATGTCCAGAGGATGGTAACGTGGTCTCCTGTCTGTATCTCTGCAATGAAATGTTTCGTAATACCGACGGCGATGGCTGCCTCACAGCAGTTGACCATTGTCAGTCGGCTGATGGGCTCCATGACACTGACCATGATGCTTACTCTCTCAGAGCTGATCTGGTTATGAGCGGTCAGATTAACCATGTAGTTGTCCACTCGTGTGAACTGGTGGACATATGTGTGGTTGGTGAGCACCACCGTGGAGTCTCCACTGATGCTCAGCACAAAGCTAACTGAGGTTCCTGAAGTTATGAAAATGCTGAATTCTACACTCTCCCTTGGAGCCACGATGCTCTTGTTGACCTTTAGCTCCAGCCCCTCTATTTTGTCCTGAACAGTGAAATCTCTGCTAACAGCTTCTGCACTGACATCGTTTGTTGCATTTAACGTGATGCTGTAAACTCCAGCAGCGGGGAAATGATAAGTCACAATCTGACCTGTTTCTATTCTACCTAAGATGTACCATGTCCAGGAGATATTTGTACCTCTTTGGCAAGTCCCTTGAAATGAAACTGTTGTTCCAGACATAACAAAATTCTGCTCAGTTACATCACTGGCTGAAAATGTCACTCCTGAAACAGGTTCCTGCACGGTAATCCACATCGAGATGTTCTGTAAGCTCACTTCATTTGACACTTCCACTTGCACCAGTTTCAGCCCAGGGGTACCAAACTGGTGCTCAAGGGATGGAACATTTTCATATAAAGGGAGACCGTCTGCATACCATTGGTACTCCAGATTGGAACCGCTAGCCACAGCCACTGACACATTGGTAGAAGTGTTCACTGTCACGGGATTAGGCAAGGCAGATATGGACAAGGAGCCAACTGGGTCCAGGAACTCAACAGTCCTGTTGACGCTCATCTGACCTAGAAGGTTTCTGGCACTGAGAAAGATATCGCAGGGTCCTGGCTGAGAGAAGCTCACCTCAAGGGTTCTGCCACTGTGGTTCTGTACAGCCTCCTGATCTTTCAGGAGGTCCCAGCTGAAAGATATATTAGTTCCCTCTCGGACAGTAGCCTGCAAGCGAAGAACTTTATTGGTAGCAAAGCAGCAGCCATCTCCAAGGTCCTCAGAAACTATCTGCAGCCCTTCCAACTCCCGCTGCACAAAAATGAATATGCTGGCCTGCATGGAGCTGATCTCGTTCTCGGCTGTCACAATGACGTTGAACGTTCCGACAGACTTGAAGGTATAAAAGTGGGTATGAGAATGGAAGCTGGGGATGGGTGTGCAGCGGTCACAGAGGATCCAGGAGTAAAGCACATTATCTCCCTGCTCCAGGTGGGCCTCAAAATGGACTGAGGTGTTGAGTGGTACTTTGGTCAGGCTGGCGTTCATGGTCAGGCCGTGAATGGGTGTGATGACTGCCACCGTGATTTCAGAGCTGTTCTTGCTCACTTCATTTCTCCCTATCAGGCTGATGTTGAAGGAGCCGGAGGAGTTGTATTTGTGTATGACATTATGGCCACTCAGGGTGTTACCATCGCCAAAATCCCAGGTGTAATGGACCTTTGAGGACCCTGATGATGCCGTAAACATATAGGCCTGGTGCAGCATCAAGTTGTTGGACTTGGTACCATTGTGTTGGATGACCACTAAGCCAACAGAGTCCTGCACCTCGATCAAGGCTGTGTTGTTACTGCAGGATATGTTGTTGAGCACCGTGACCATCACCAGATACTGACCTGGGTTCTTGTAGGTGAAGGCCATCATGTTGTCTCCTCGGACCGATGATTCATTAGTGCCAAAATCCCACAGGTAGGTGTACTCAAATTCTGGGAAGACACTGACAACAAAGGTGCTTTCCTCACCTAGTCTGGTGTAGCTGCTATGGGGAACAAGTGAAACATTAGTGATGACTGGCTGCACACAGACCCAGGCAAAAAAATTTGCCTTGTTCACTCTACTTGATAAGAGCAGAGAGAGGTGGTAGTCACCACTCCCAGAGAACTTGTGCGTTACTCTGGGGCTGCCCCGCATAGTCAAGTTGGGTGTTCCATCGCCAAAGCTCCACTCATATGTGTAGATGGAGGAGTTTCCTGACACAAACGCATTGAAGCTCACATTGGTGACCTCCTGGATGCAGCCTGAAGGCTCCAGCCAAAGCACCTGTAGTACAAAGACCTGCACATGGAGAACGATTGATTGGGCGCTGACTGCATTGCTGCACGAGATGTTTACTGTGTAATTGCCGTCCTTCTTGTAGATGTACTCCACCAGAGGCTCCTGGCCGTTTATCACCTCTCCGTCTCCCATGTCAAAGGTCCAGGTGATGTTGTTACCAGTTTCCACCCAAGCGCTGACTTTCGTGGGAGTATTAAACTCTGTGGGAGCTGAAGATGAAGCTGCAAGTCCTTTGATGTCTTCTGACACTGACACCACTGTGTCATTTGCCAGCTGGCTGATGGTGTTGTTGATGGACACGGAAATTTTGTAGACACCCCAGTGGGAGAAAGTGTGCTGGACACGCCGCTCTCGCCCTTGCAAAGGGGGGGAACCGTCCCCGAATTCCCAGGTGTAGACAATGCCATATGCTGAAGGAAGGGGATGAGCCTCAAAGATTATGGGCCTTCCTGTCAGTAACAGCTTGGAGTCAGTCATGATCTCCACTTTGGTCAGGACGCTGTAGACAAACACGTCTATCTTTTGGCTCTTGTTTTCATGCTGGTTGGACACAGACACGGTGAGAGTGTATTCTCCTGCAATGACAGACACAGAACAAAATGGAGCAAGGCAAAAACCCTCCAGCCGAACGGCTTCCCTTCCTTTATGCAAAACGCAAACAGATGGTTTCAGAACCAGCTGCTCAATCCACAATAAAGGAATTTCTTCCTTTGTCTCTTCATGGCAATATAGATCTCTTCAGTATTCTCCTCTGGATTGGACTGGACTGGGTGAGTAATGGTAAAAAAAAAAACAAAAACAAACCAACGCTGTTTACCTGGCTGTGAATAAATATAGGTGACATTGTTGTTCAGGGTGACCAGCTGGATGGAGTTATCAGGGAATAGGAGAGAGCTGTCATAGGGAGGTCTGAAGTAGTACACTTGGTAACCGCCATCCCCAAAGGACCACCTACAGCAGAAAATAAAATCCACTATTAGAGTCCTACCATTTGTTGGACGCAATGGATTTGAAGCGCCAAAAAAGCTATAAAATGGAAGGCTTCAGAGAATATCCCCTATTTTCTGGACCTCCTGTGTGACTCAGGCATGTAGGAAATATTTTTATTGAATTGCAAGTGTCCACAACCTCATCCCATTGTTGCTAATCTGTAGACATCGCAGGTGGGCTGATGCTATTCGTGGATCACTCTAAAAAAAGCAAGCTGTATGAAGACTGAGGTGTCCTGAACTGCTATGAGAAGCCTAGGCTGGGAAACCTAAGAGCACCAGGCAGCTGCGAGAAGATTTACAGGCATAGAAGTGGAAATTTAGAAAGCAAGCCGAGTGCAATGGAGGGAAAATTCCTGTCAGTAATCTCTGGTAACCACGGGACCATAAATCAAGCGCATTGTGTACTGGAGACATTGACATGGGGAGGAGGTTGCAGGCTCAGCTGTGATTGCGATCTAGCTTTCACCAATCCCTGCCCTGGTCTACCCTTACGTCCCGATACAGGTGTCATGTTAAAAACTGACACGCCACGTTTGGTCACAGAAAGGACACGAAGGAGCTCTGCGATAACTCAGCTGCGTCTCTGCATGTTTTCAAGCTAAAGACCTAGTCGCTCACCTCTGGGCACTGCCTGGCTAAGAGCTAATGTCAGATGGGCTTTTCTGTTACATTCAGGCTTCCCATTGCCAGTTCCTCGGTTTTTGTTGACACGGAAAAACAATATAAGGTTAGACATTTGAACGTGTAAATAAATAACCTGACTGGAATGGAATAAAGCTCTGAGGTTGAGGCAAACAGGGAAGGTTTCACAGCACAACACCCAGGAGAGCTCGACTTTCATGTACCGTGTGGTGGCTTCCACGGACATATCCATGGTGACAGTCACAGAGAGGCTCTGGGTTGAACCCTGAGTGACAATGGGTGGGACGCCCTCTACCGTCAGGTCACCCATGGGCTTCATCTGGTCCACTGTCACATTGTAGTGTTCTGTTAGGCTGCTCACATGGTTCTGTGCTGTCACCTATGGGGATAAAAAGGCCACACGCATTCCTGAGGACCAGTCACCTCTTTTCACGTGCAGACAGCGCTTCTGTGAACCTGGTGTTGTACCCTCAGCAGGAGGTACAAAAAGTCCTACCAGTGGATCAGAGAAATGCAAAAATGTATTGAGTGCCAAATACATGCCATGTGACCGGTCAACATTGACATGCATTTGGGAATCTCGACTTAAAACCGTGATACATTCGGATAACCAACAAGGCATGTGAGACTGACGCTTACCGAGAGTTTGTAGATAGCGTCGTTCTGGTAGATGATGTTGAGCACAGTGTTGTAGTAGGTAAAGTGAGGCTTGTCGTCTACTGTCCACTTAAAGGTTGGATCCGAACCTTCTTCCACAGTCGCGGTGTAGCTCTGCAAGGGTGTGGACGATCAAAAAGTAGTACGTGTAAAACACGGAAGAAACGGAACATCAATGACTACAACAGAGAAAGCTGTGGAAAAAGGCTAACATGGGTCACTTACTACTAAAGTGTTCATTAACACCCTTTGGTTTGGGTGGGGTGTGATCTTCAAGCCCCTCAGTCGCTCCTCCACTTTCACACGGACCGTTAGGTTAGCGGAGGTCACACTGCTACGAGCTACGAGAGCCAGCACTGGTGGAGGGGAGTTACCAAGTGGAAGCTCCACGTAAGCAAACAGCTTATCGTCCTGAGGGTCCGACTGACACTCGTCCACGACGGACACCAGCTCAGGGGGGCAATTATGCTGGAAAGAGAAGGTCTGGTTGCTGTCCTGCCAGTTGGCAAACGCCTCGTGCCAGGAGCGGATTCTGGCCAGCAGGAAGGTTTGGTTGACGGGGAAGTAGATGGTGCCGTTCTGGCTTGGTGGGTAGACCACAGTGAGTGCCATAGGAGGCACCACGCTGATGCTGCACAACGCCTGGCTGGTGAAGTCAGGGTCTTTGGACGTGACCTCAAACCTGTATTCTCCGGGGTCAGGTAGGCCTCTCTGGAGGAGCTGGCCTGGGATGGGGATGTCCACCATCTCAGTGTAGAGCACTCTGAACAGGCACACTGAGTCATCCACCCAGGTTGCCTCGCCATTGACGTCTATGGTGCTGTTGAACCAGTCGGAGTGATTGAGTGCTAGAAAAGTCTGCTTCCATGGCGATGAATGGTTTGTGCTGCACCGGAGCAGACCCCCGGGGCCTGCGTCGTGCTGCAGGGCAACAAAGTCACCCCAGGAGACCACTAAGTCGGCAATCCGCTCTCGTACCTGCGGGGAAGACGTAGAGATGATTCTGAAGAGCAAGATCATCCCTGAACCAAGATGTGTATCTGTGACGACCTCCCATGGTTTGGGCACATCAAGGATCACCAACTACACCGAAAACAGTGAAAGTTTCATCAGAAGCTGCTCCCTATTTGTGGAAGCTCACCAGCTGGTGTCTGGCTGCCCCGGCCTCCAGAGAAAAGGCGACGTCATGGACCAGGATGTACTGGGGTAGGGTGGTCTCGTTGTCAGCTCCGGAGCAGTTAGGGCAAAAGCTTGGGGTGCAGGGGCTGCTGAGGGGCAGGCAGCGGCTATTGAAGCCACACCACTGCTTCAAAGGTGGGCAAGCCTCTGAGGAGCTGTCATTCAGAAGCAGGGGTTGGCACACGGGGACGGGGACACACAGCTCCCCACAACCTAAGGACAACAGCACTGGGGTTAAACTCGGGTGGCAGCTTCGATGAAGGACGGCTATAAGACTTTCTTCCCTATATACACTCAGAGGGAATGCTGAGCACACCTAACTAAAAAAAAAAATCAACCACAAACTCGTCCACAAAATCTCCTACGCTGACATCCATTGCCCATCTGAGCAGAACACTGTGATTTTACTCAGAAAGCTCCAGTCTGATATGGGAACACGCAGTTAAGGACGAGACAGCGAGAGAGGGGACTGAACGGTCTTGGTGATGCCGTGCTGGATGACAGTACAGCAGGTCTGCGGAAAGGCAGGGTGACGCAGTGGAACACCAGGGGCTTACCTGGCTGCAGAAGGTGCAGGCCCTGGCAGTCCGGCCGGTACACCTGGAACCGCACCCTTGTCTCCTGACCGAGCTCATGAGTGATGAACTCCAGCGAGGAAAGGCGGCCCTTTTGCAGGAAGCTCATCGCGGGGAACATCAGCAACTTCAGAGGGAAATGACAGTGTTGGAGGACGTGCCAGGCGGATCTGTTTTCATACTGCATCTGTTATGTTTTTTTTTCCCTGGCAGTGTGTGGGGGCATGCAGACTCTCGACACACAGGGAGACCCCCTAGAGAGCTATAAATACCTCGGGCTTTAGAAGTGATAACAGAGCATTTCAGGCTGAAATCCCATTGGGAGACCAAGTAGCCACAAGACCCTGCAGAATGATGCTAATTTGTAAGGCATGCGTGCAAGCAGCTCTTGGATCTGAGCATTCGTTGAGCTAGGGGACATGAGGAGAGGGCTCTGTGGGTGACAAAGGGACCCAGAGTTGATGTAGGTTCAAAAGGAAGATCAGCTTGGGGTCCTCCTTACCTCCACCCCTCTGGTGGGTGTCTCCGGGGCAGATGATGCAACAGCCTGGCTGGAGAGGGGCGGATGAGCATGGAACACCACAGTACCCACCATGAAGACGCCGGCATCGGGCAGGGGCACTGCTTGGCATGGCATGAGAAGAAAGACGGAGAGAGGGAAAAAAAAATGGGGGAGAGGCTCAGTTACATCAGGAACATGAAAACTGAGACATCTGTGTCTTTCTGCTCTGAGTCATCATACCCCGTTACGAACCACGTGACTTTGACTCAGTTCATTAATCAAGGGACCATCAATCCTGAACCACCCCTAGCTCAAGTCACAAGGCACTTTGTCCAGTTCAGCACTCCTGGTATATATGTTCTGTCCATTGATGGAAAAGGTGCCTCCCGTGGCCCGTGTCCAGAACCGCCCATGTTCCCTGCAGACCGATGACACTGTACCCCAAGCCTCAGCCTGCCCCCGCAACTGGCTACCAAGGGTGATGTCATCACCGTCGACTGGCAGGGAACGAGGCACCAGTTACAGGGGTGGCCCCTCAGGGACCAGGAACTGAGAAGCACAGAATGTCTGGCCCCCCCACTAGCTAATTATATGGAATCACCCACTGCCCCGACCCCTGCATAATTAGCCCCAGCTCTGGTGAGTCACATGGATCAGGGTCTCACTTTATTTGCGGAGCTGGTCTTCCACACACAAAAGTATGTCTACGAGCCACGTTATTATTTCAGAAAGCTGAGCTGGGAGACTACTGTTCTCAAACACAACCCCAGAGTGCAGAAAGGGCCTTCTTTAAACAAACAATTGTTTCAAAGCAAACAGACAATAAAGTGCTTTCCCTAACCTCTCTTTGAGGGAAAAGACCTTAAAAATGACTCATAAGCTACATAAATAGTTCAAGGAGTGGAAGAAGAAAGCCAAGTCCTGCCTTTTTTGATGTAACCTAACGTCTTCTCACAGATGCACAGATGGTTATAAACTAATGGTCCTCCTAGGAAGTATTACACGATATGACCAAAAGTATGCGGACGCCAATTGATACGGGTGAGTTTTCACCACACAGTGTACATTTACATGCAAAATTACTGCAGTAGGTAGGGTTGTCACTTTTAATCTGAAGAAATACAGGATGCATGTGCGTAATGTTTCTTTGTCAAGCATTTTCCCTGACGTAGTAAACACTGACAGTGGTGTTAGTCAGGGTTTTCCAACACAGGAAAAAGACCTCTGCTACCCGACTGCATATCCTTGGTTGCTAGCGACCTGGTCGCTTTCGGACAAGAAAAGCATCAGAACAGGAACATATTTGACAATTTGGCTGTTTTAGAAGTAGCAAATCATTAAAAACAAACCATGTGAAGAATAGCTGGAGGGAAGGAGGGCAAACTCAAAAGCTACATTCAGAGTCTGCGTCTAGCTAGGAGAACGGTAACACTGATTTACAATCTCAGCAGACAGCACTGCTGTACGTCCGCCCCATTGCTCTGATTTCGTTTCCTTGTATGCCCCGGGTCGGAGATTCGAACCCGGCCTCTACTCCGCATGTGGAGTTACAATGTGCTTCACGGGTTTCCTTCGGCTACTCCGGTTTTCTCCCCCAGTCTTAAAGACGTGGTTCGGACTGACTGGCATTTCTAAATTTGCCCATAGTGTATGAATGCATGCGTGACTGTGCTCTGTGCTGGGTTGGCACCCTGTGCGAGGTGTCCCACACCTTGTGCTGCAAACTGCCTAGGATTGGCTGAGGCTCCTGGCCACCCTGAGAGCCTGCAGTGCATAAGATGATTTGGAAAATGGATGGATGTGAGCTGGTCCTCGCCGCTTTGTAGATCAAGAGTATTTATGAAAATACAGAACAGTTTATGTCCTGTATTAGTCCAAAAAGGGACACAGAATTTAGTTTTTCAATATACGACGACCCCATAAAAATCTGGGCATCGGGTTGCAACAAGTACACAAGGACCCGCCTCAGCTAAATACAGCTGACTAAAAAAGAAAAATTTATTTCAAATTTCGAATTCCTCCCTGACGACTTTTCCTTCCCCACCTTGAAAGTAGTCTGTTTCATCGAACCGCAGTCCAAAGAGCGGATTTCGAACAGGGCCCCCGACAAGCAGATAAACGATCGTTACAAGGTGAGTCACTTAACTTGAAACATCGTCAACCGCCCCAACCCGAAGGAAACATCAGCCGTAATAATCTGTACGAAGACCTTCCTCCTGTCATCTCAGTGAAAACATCACTCAATCACCGATGTCAGAAATAAAACGAAAAACATTTAGCAGCCCAAGGTCAATACAAACATGCCATGTATGAGAAGATGCTTTGATCAATAGCTCCATCAAAGGCTAATTGTAAAGTAAGCCCCCGCTTCAGTCGAATTCGGTTTATAACTCACTGGGCCGCTCAACGGCATCATCGTAATGACGTGCCTCAGTGGTAGCACCCCAACGTTGGAGTGGAAAGCCACCAACTTATGCAAAGCCTTGGGGAAGTTCCCCTTGACATGGAGGTTCCGTGCTGACATATCTTAGTCATGAAACAACATACATGAGGAAAACGCTTCTCACTTTCTACTTCGCGGCAAAGCAGGGTAACCGTGATGAGTTCTGGCAGCACCAGGACCATACCTTCTGGTTTGAACTCGCAGATAAAGGCCCTCAAGGAACTGCAGGGATGTGAGCTGACCAGGCCAACAGAGTCCAGCGACACGCAGATGTTGCCAGGCATCAGGAGGGCCCGATTACGTGTGCCGCCTTCTCCCGGCAGGGAAGTAGAGCCATTGACCCACCGCAGTGAGCCAGGGGTGGCAATGTCGCTCAGGCCAAGCCAGACGCCACGTTCCCTGTGGAATGTGCCACAAGAAGCACTTGTTAGACCTGCAAATGTGAGTCTATCACAGTGGCTGTGCTTGTCCTGCTCGTTCAGAAAACAGACCAAAGCTGACAGTTTGGAAACGGGTATTGTACCTTTGAATGAAGAGATTAATCCTTCCGTTTTAGAATACCACTTTTTATTCCTCTCTGACCTCTGGCCACTGTGGGTTTCTATTGAGTGAAGACCCATACTTGCCAGTAGTCAGCAGTCATTAATTCCTTTGAGCTGAGAGCAACAATTTCCCAGAATCCTTTGCAGGTGCTTCTCTAATGCGGCAGCTATGAGTACAAGTGTTGGGTGTGATGGGTGCTTGAGTGTTTTTTTGGATGAAGTTCTGGGTCAAGTGTGCCTTGACTGTGGCATATTAGTTTTTTTTTTTTTTCACATTTATACCCACACACACACACACACACACACACACACACACACACACACACACACACGTACTTTGAAAGGTAAGCATACACACACAAACACACATACTCCTTCAGCGTTCTTCATCTTTACAGCGCTGTTTCTGAAGCCAAGATCCAACATCTGTAAAAACTAATGAAAAAGAATAAAAAAAAAAAAAAACAGTGGAGGGGAGAGTGAAAAAAAAAATCTATTTCATTGTGCCAAAAAAACCCAGTAAAAATTCTTCATTTTCAAAACTCTTTATATAACAGGCTGAGTTGGGGGGAGGGGGGTTAGGGGCGATGCCAGGCACTGTAGTCATTGGCCCTGGGGTGAACCGGGGCTCTGGATAGACATGCATCCACTGGGGATCATGCGCTGTTCTGGGTGGTGGGTGTGCCACTTGGTGACAATGGGGCCCGTGTTGTGAAGAACGGCCATGGCCTCCCCCTTCTGTCGGCAATGCTGTATGCCACAGCCTGGCCAAAAACCACCCAGAACTCCACTCCCCCAGCTAAAAACCAGAGCAAAGGTTATAAATACCACCTTGCAAGGTCGTGCAAAGGGGTTTGAAGCAGGGGCACATGATCCTGTGTGAATAACATGCAGACACTTAGTTACCTGTGTTTGTCTGGTGGTACGGGGTATGGGGCGAGGGTGGGGGGCAGTGATCCGTGTGCCGCAGGGATGGCGACTGATACACAGACATGTCTTGTGTGCTCACTCAGCAGAGCAAAGGCATGGTGGTAGACAGACACACACACATAACACAAACAACTGACACATCTACACACAAAGACACACTTACAGAAGCAAAGATACACTACACTCCAAACAGATACACTCAAACTGCATACAAACAAAACAGTGCCTCACAGCAGACATGAGGAAACACTACCATTTATCACACACACCCTCCTTTAGCATCACCCTACACACCTCTACCTCCTTGGCTCTCCAGTGTCACGTTTCAGGTAGCCTCTCTCCTAAAGACTAGGTGGTGTGCTCACTAAAGGTCTATACCTGTTTAGATCTGAGGAGGAAATCTCTGATGTCATCGCTGATGATGGGACATAATCCAGATATATACGGAAGAGAAGAATGTAGAATCTGCACAAAGGAATCGCTGTCATCGCTTTCCCTGACAGCCAGGCAGCAGGAAACGGCCCGACCTGCTCTCCGTGTTCCGGGCTGCGCTCATACTCACTGTGTGACGTGCAGCGCCAGGCTTCTCCGGAGTGGCTCGGCCCGGACCACCGCTAAGTCCCCACCGTCGGCGGTGCACCGTTGCCGGGCATCTGCCCAGCTGGATTCTTCAGGCACAAGCTGGTAGCAGTGTGGGGGGTCACCGTGGAGCAGGCCATCCGCTGGGCAGTGAGGTGCCGCTGGGAGCACAGAGGGCAGGACGCTGATGAGGGGGCATAACCTAGGGCATATTCCCTAACAACCACATCAGGGCCTTTGCTACTTCCCATTACAGCCTCTTTTCCCAGCTTAATTGGACCAATTTGTAGTCCATTTGTAGCTATGTAAAATGGGGGGGGATGTGCATATGGAGCACAGCTAAGACAGGTAGCAAGCCATTCATTATGAATAATATAACAATCCCTGGTTTGTCTCCTGGCCCAACACACCCAGACCTTGTGACACATCTACAGACCTGACACTTGTCTGGGTTTCCTTGCCTATCCACCCCACCCTCCCCCACCTCCCCACTGATGCTGAAACAGCGCACATTTCTGCTCATTCCTCTCTGCCAGATTGCTGAACCCCCAAAATATTTCATGGTCCTGTCTTCAACTAAAGTCTGGACCTGAGTCTTTATCAATAACCTCTCCCATTTTTGTTCTGCGGAAGCATTATGCCCAGTGAGCACATCGGCACTGTCTTCCCTCCACGTCTCCGGGTCACGGTCACATATAAGCGTACATTTCCTGACCATACGGCTTTGATACTGACCACTTTCCAAAATGGCTGCAATATTCAAACTCAATTTGTCACTGGAAAAGTGCCGTAAACATCAAAGAGACTAATTTACTGACGTTAATTCAGGGCTTTAATCTTGAGGCCAGTGGATCTGTGTACTGATGAAAGTGGTGAGATATTTATTTGGTGGATCTAAAGGAAGCTGCTGCTCTGTTTTTAGCAATGTGCTAAAGCTTTATGTCACCGAACATAAAAGTATATTTAACTCGAGTGGCCATTCAGCTAAACATAGGAGCTAAGCACATACTGGGTTTCTGTTTTAAAACTTTGCTGTCATGGGAAAATGTAAACCTTTCCTTCTCCTACTCTTTCTGAGTTGCTCTCTTAGACATATTGCAAAAAGATCAGACGGTTGTTTTTCCATCACGTTCCTGGTAATCTGCTACACTAAGCCTCGACCCTGCCCTTGCCGCTGGGTGTGCTGAGGCCGGTGTGGCGTTGGGAAGTCACTGGGGATTGTCCCTCTTGCCGGTCTGACCACCGGGGCTCACCTTTGGCTACTTCACCACCATCTCGCAGGATCCTCCAGTCCACCACCACGCCTACACCTCCCCAGTTGACCAGCTGGACTTCAAGACTGCGGTTAGCCACCAGGAATTCCGGGCAGCGCAGCTCCAGCATGGGGGGCAGGGCGACACGCACCTCAGTGCTAGCCGTCACCTTCTTGTTGCCTGACCAAAGAGTGACGCGGGCAATGTAGTTCCCGGGGAGGGCGTACTTGTGTTGGGCAACCAGCTCGGTGTTGTTGACCAAGGGGGTCTGGTCCCCAAAGTCCCAGGAGAGGGCAGCAGGGCGCACGGTCGAGGTGACGGACAAGGCTGCCTCGGCGTACACGGAGAAGCGGCGTGGCTCGCGGAAGCTGGCCGAGAAGTTGATGGGGAAGACATCGAGTGCCACGGCCCAGCCGCACTCCCGCATGACGAGAGGGTCGGCGCAGGCTGCCGAGCACTGGGACTCGCTGATGTGGTTGGCCTTCGAGTTGGTGCTGCACAGACACTCGAGCTGCGCCCCCAGGCCACCGTAGCGCTGGGCCGACTCGAAGCACAGGGCGTTGCAGCTCTCCCGTGTGAAATTCCCCGGCGTGGACTGGGTGAAGATCACCAGCTCCTTGACGCCCGTGTGGCTGTCTGGCAGGCATGCCGCATAGTTCAGGCCTGGAAACGTCGAAGGGGACTCTGTCACCAAGGATACCCGCCAACGATGTGGAGATGCATGTGGTGAGTCGGTGTAACAGACAGGTAATCGCCCAAGAGAAAGGAGGATTGTCACAAACAGCACTGTGTCAACCAACCTGACAAGTAATGGGTTAAATCTCAGGAGGGGCTTTACTGTTATACACCATTTGGCCAAATTTATGTGAACCCCTGCCCATGCAAAATTTCATTCCAAAACCAAGGGTATAAATAGAAACCTGTTCCTCCCTGTGCTGCTGTAACAGCCTCTGTTCTTCTGGAAAGACTTTCCATTAGATGTTGGAATATTGTTGATGGGATTTGCCGCCATTGAGCAATAAGAGCATTAATGAGGTTGGGTATTGATGTTGGCCCAGCAGGTCCTTTTCAGTATGTGTGGCCTACTGCATTACAACTGACCTCTTTTTCTAGAAGTTTCCACATCACTTGTAGCTGACCGGAGCAGAAACTTGAGAAATTGACTTCTTGAAAATGTGGCATCCCACGACGGTGCCACACCAAAAGTCACAAACCTCGTCAGTACGACCCATTCTGCTGCTAATGTTTGCTGCTGAAGATCGCATGGCTGCATGCTTAATTATACACCTGTGTCAGAACTCGCTGTGGCTTCATTAGCCACTAATTAATAAGGATGTCCATCTGCTTTTTGCCATGTGGCGTCTCATTGAATGAAAGTATTCATTGCATGCTCCAAATGCTCACCGCAGTTATGGAGGCTGACGTTGAGGACCAGCCTGTCCCGCACCTCTGGGGGGTGCTCACAACGCGTGAGTTCTGCCCGTCTCACACGCACCCCCCGTTCCTGGAGGCAGGTCATCAGCATCACCAGCCTACAGCTGCACTCCAATGGGTTGGAACTCAGGTTTCTGTGTTTTGGAAGGAGAATTTTGAATTAAACATTAATTTGCAATTCTGATTGTTGTCATTGTTATTCGGCTTGTTTGCTTCTCATATAAATCTTGTGGGATTTCTCTGCAACACTGTACCAGACAGATACAGTGCTATGAAAAAGTATTTGCCCCCTTCCTGAGTTCCTCTATTTTTATTAGCAACACTTAATTGTTTCTGATCTCCAAACAAATGTAGTATAAGACAGAGGACAACCTGAGTAAATACAATACACAGTTGTCAAGTGATCTTGTGATTTATTGCAGAACAAAAACTCCCCGAAACCTATATCACCCATGTGAAAAAGTAATTTCCCCCTAAGCTTAATACTTGGTTGGGCCACCTTTAGCAACAACAACTGCAGTCAAACGCTTCCGATAACAGGAGATGAGTGCTTTGCATCGCTGTGGCTCGCTCTTCTCTACAACATAGTTTTAATTCAGTGACTTTGGAGGGTTTTCGACTATGAATGGCACTACAGATAGATAGATCTTGGATGGATGTTTCAAGTATTGCTTGATGTTTTGAGGGTGGCTCAGTGGGTAACACTGTTGCCTCACACCTTCATGGGTGGGCTTGGAATCTTACCTCCACTTGGGGGACCATCCTGCCTGTTGACCCTACATTGCACTGATGTCCTCCCACAGTCCCACGACATGCAGTTAAGCTAACCAGTGTCTCTATATTGTCTGTAGTGTACAACTAGGTGGGTGCCCTGTGATGGACTGACAGCCCATCCATGGGGTCCCCTGTCTCGCACCTTTTGTTGCTATGGATAGGATGCAGGCACACCGTTAGCTTGTAATGGCAGAGGGATGGACTTTATGTGATGTGATGTGATGTGATCCCCAGACGGATACTAGACTTGTCCTTTTACTTATTGTTCTACTCGGACTCATTAATTTGTCCTGCCTGGTGCTGGC
>JAACJT020000075.1:967209-983638 GCA_009936485.2 Gymnarchus niloticus
CCCAAGGTTTCTTCCTCTTGAGGGAGTTTTTCCTTGCCACTGTCGCTTTTGGCTTACTCTCTGGGGACTGTGGGCCCAGGACTACGTAAAGCGCTTTGCGACCGTGCTCCGTGTTAAAAGCACTATATAAATAAAATTGAATTGAATTGAATTGAATGTGAACGCCGTATTGAGAAAGCAAGCGCTGTCAGTCATTAATTTTACTTGCTCCTATTGGTTCAGAATGCAGTGATGGCACACTTTAATCCCGCCCATAGATGTGGAAGCCTCATTCCTACCATCACCACCTAGCGATCCTAACTACACCTGAGGCGCCCCATGTCTGGCCTATGTGTTACTGATGGGTGTGGAAATGGTGCAAGACATTCTCCAGGGAGAGGTGGAGGAGCACGGTGATAGATATCAGCACACCACACACCAGCTCAAGGCTAATAATGGCGTGGTTGGGGTTCGGCTAGGCTGTGTGTAGTTCACTAACGAGTTTGTGTGCTCTGGATCTGATGACATCATGCCGCAGAGGAAATGCCTCATTGGTAACGGACAGGGAGGCAAGGTTTAGCGATGCATGCTATATGACGGGAGCTTGGAACAGATACTCCCAGGATGATGCCATCGTGGTGGATGGGGGGGGAGTTGAATTTTTCAGCTCACAGTTGATATGTCGATACGGTGAATGGACAACTGGGGGGTCACTGATAGGCAACTGCGGGGATTGTGGGTAATCTGGTAATACAGGTTATGTTGCCACTGATACTAGTTTAATCAGTTCCTTACTTTATTCTATAAATGCATAAATCAATGATTCCCAAAAGTTTTATACCAGGCCATCCTTGTGCAGATTAATAGTTTTCTGCCCCCCCATATCACTTCCCAAAAAGTACACGCATTAGGTTAGCACACATTACGCCCCCCCCCCCATTAAAACTGCAGCATCCCTCAGGGAAACACTGACATACAGAACAGGAGCAGAGATACTCACATTTCTGTTAAATTAAATAAATTATCACATATTCTTTCTTCTAATGTAGAAATCTGGTTGGAGCTTAGATCTCTGGGAAAAGAAGAAGAGATGAAATCATAATTGGCACGTAGACACATCTGCGTGGTTGGTAAAAGGTTAATGGCGAATCAGGTGCCCTCCACCCCGAACCTGCTCAGCCACGGGGCTCCGGCAGGGTGGTGCCAGAGTAATCAGCCTTTGTTTAAATGGCTTGGATGGAGCGCTCTGCAGTGCCAAACTGGGAGGGTTGGGGGGGGCAGAAGGGGGGTACTTGGCAATGATGCAAGTGGGGCATTAAGCAGCCTGGAGCAATGGGGTTAATTAGCTTTAACAGCTCTCACAACTAACGTTTACAGCTGCCCCTTGCCGCCCCCATCTTCCCATATTTGGTTCTGTCTGTCAGGGTTTTCTGCCCAGTTACTCCTTGTTTAACAGGCCAGGTCTGTTTTGGATGAATCCCAGCAGGCCTACACAGCCCTGTTGTATCTATGGATTGGAGATGGGCCTCACACCCTTGTCTTAAACTCCCCTCCCTCTAGCCCTTCCTGGCCCTGGTCTAGAACCATCCGGCTTGTGCTGGCCTTCCTCTGCGCAGCTGCAGGAGTGCTGCCGAATGGCTGCGCAGGGCGTTTCTACGACCTGGCCCGTGCTCTCCAGAACCACAGTGCTGGAACATTTAGAGGAGGACATGTGGAAAGAGACGTTACGTCAGACTGCTCGCCGTCTGGCAATGCACTGCGGCCAAGTTGAACAAGCAAATTCTGTGACTCAAAACCTCGGTACCACTGGTACCACCAGCACTACTAAACGCTGGCATTCACTCAACTGCAGAACCAGGAAGCCACTTACAGGATGGATAATGTCCCACATCTGAAGATCCCGCGAGGAAGAACAGTTATATGGTTACCTTGAAGATACCTAGGATGATCAGGAGGCAGAAGGTCTTACCAAGAGTTTCAAGTTAACAGAGTCCAGTGCAACCCCTTTTAGTCAAACTCATTAACTTCAGAACATATCCTGCAGGCCGTACCCACATGCACAGTACAGGGACTGAGGCTGCTTCAGTGCTTGTGCTTTGTGTACCTTCTCAGAGAACGAACCTTTGAGGCTCTAATTTTAAAACGGTACAGTAGGTGGGACAAATTCTGCCAACAGAAACACACAAGAACCAAAACTGCGGCTACAGAACGGTTTCCTGCGGCAGCCTATAAAGGGCGCTGTGCCCAAAGCGGGCACAAAGGCAGCCATCTTGTGCATTCTTCAGTAGCTGCGAGACGATGGGGGGAGGGAGGTAGAAAGGGGCTTTGTACTCACAGCTCCTTCAAGGAAGTCAGGCGATCAAAGAGATTGGCATCTACTGAGGAAATGCGGTTTTTGGACAGATCCCTGTGGAAAAAAGGAGGAGGAAATGAAAAGGCAAAGAGTTACATGTGGGACCCAGATGGTTAAATATGTCCGATGCAGTGGGCGCGGCTGCCGGCACAGTACTCAGTCTAGCAGCTTCGCATAGCAAGGCCACCGTGCTGAATTCACAAACACCACACACACCAACACACACTTATAGAGTCGTCTACTTTTAATGCTCGGCCTTCAACAACAACAATTACATGTAATTCTGTGCCATGCATATATATATAGACACACCAATTCACATTTATATAAATGGATGTATACAGAAATGGCCATTATGGATTCCAGCACTGCTTACCAACCTCCCTGCAGGCATCCCACTGATTCAAGCCCAGTTAATTAAGCCGATTAAATAAACGATTGCTTAAGAGCAGCCTAGCCTCCCAAGCACAACCCCTCCCCGCGCTGATGGAGAAAGCAGAAAGCAAATTACTCTGATGGAAGCCGGAATCAAAAACGGCACCAAAGTAAATGTAGCGATTTAATGCATGAAGAACTGAGTGCATTTGTCTTCCATTAGGTTTCATTACTGGTTCTGGTCGAGCTGCTACTTGTGTCTATGGGTTTGAGTTACGGGGGGGGGGATGGGGGTGATGCTGGTTTGTCAGTTTGGATGCACTGATGAACTAATCTTAGTGATCAGAGGTTTTTCTCGCTCCCCACCCCATCAATTTGACAACGACGTGAGCTCAGCTCTATCTGCGGTTTCGGTTTGCTCATGAGAAACCTCACGTTTATTGGTCTTGTTTCGAAACATGGCCAGAGATTTGTCATCTCTTAACGGATCCCTGCGGTGGATTATTGATGTGTGAAAGAGCATCGCTGCGTGACAGCATTTGTACCATGTGGGTGACAGGAATAGAATAAAATATAAATGGATGAGGAAAAAGGCAAGAGGGTCGGCCCGCTGGGTGAAATGGCAGCGGAGCGACACAAAGATCACCTGTCAGCCAGCTTAGTGCAAGAAGCACAGTAAAGCTCACTGAGTAAAGCTGGTGAGCTTAAATAAGTAACGAAATACAGGCTAAAAAAGATTAATGGCAAAAAAGACAACAAGTAAATAAGAAATCAAGGTGAAGGTTCCACACACCCCCCCCCAGGAAGAGGAGACTTAGTTACATGGAGTGACAAAGTGACACAATATGGCCTACAAAGGGCCAACTTACACCGATGTCATCAGTGAAAGATGTCAGCTGAAATCCCCATTCTATAGCCTACCCCTCCGATAGCTGACGAGATGGATGGGAGTAATTACCTTCTTGGTAGAGCAGAGGAGCTCAGCTAGCGGCTTGGTGGTTTGGGCACTGACCACTCCATGGTAGCTTTCTGTACTGTGGGCTACGCTCTACAGCTTTCAGAACTCTTCCAAAACCAAAAACCCCCGCCGTTTTAGCACGGCCACATATGAAATGGACGTGGTTAGAGTTTCCATGAGGTACGGGCTGTGCAAAGAGCAAACTAATAGTCCAACAAAAAGAAAGTAGCAGCTTGAATTATTTCCACAGTAAATGGACGAGTTCCATTGTCGTGTATCTCATCTTCCCTACATGTGTCTCATCTTCCCTTTGCTTTGCACCACACATGCTGGGCAAGCGAATTTAGGTAAGGGAAACAGAAGAGCACGTGCATTTTCAACGGATGATGCTTCCGTTCGGACTGCAGGTGGCAAAAACATTTTTTTTTGGAGTTACTGTCAATGTGTTTTCTCCAAGACCTGATTTCACCTGCTCCCTCTGGACTGACAAGGCAAAGGAAAAAAAACAGAAGGTGTGGCCAATGTTTTAGTTTTATCTGACACACTCAATGACCCGCTGCTAGTGGGTAACGTCAAAATCGTAGGGTGACTCTGAAAATTCATTGATAACCAAGTAGCATGCCTAGTCATTGACACAATTCATATTCTAATTGGCTGAGTACCTCCAGAAGTCAGGGTAAATCATACTGTAATTACTGTACCTTAGTAGTTTGCACTTTTTTAAGATCTCCTGCCTACCTCTACCTACCAAACCCTCTTCCTAAGTAATACCCAAAGAGATTTCCTGGTCCTTTGACTATCTCGGTTCCCTCTGTTTTCCTCTAGTATTATCTGCTCCGCCCTTTCATGACTCTTGATTCCTCTGCTCACTAACTTCCTCTATCTTTTTTGTATTTTTCTTTTTTTGGCCAGGTGTGTTGCAGAATCACTATGCGTGTTAGTGAGTTTGTGTGCTAGTGTGTGCTGTGACCATATGTGTGCGTGAACAAGAGCATATTCGTGTCCAAGTGTGTGTGCGTGTGTGTTTTTTGTGTGTGTGTGTGTGTGTGTGTGAGAGAACAGGCCCTGGTAGTGATTCCCCAAAGGAAACATCTGTACATTCCAGACAGGCTGTGTAAGAGGAATGAGGTTCATCTTAAAAGCCTAACGTCGCAGCTCCCTTTGCTGTGCCGCAGCATTGCTCTGCTCTTCTCTGCTCCACTGGAAAACTCATGCTAAACTCGTTATGCCATGATCCGGCAGCTCCTGGGTCTCCTGATTAATCATTGAGAGTACCCCAGCTGCAGATCACCCTCTTAGGCAATGCTTTTCATGTTTCGCCTCTACCCATTTCCTCCCATCCTTTCCCATCTTGTCTGTTTCCCTCACCCTTATCACTGCCTCCAACACAAGCCTAGCATCACAAAGGAACTCGAGTGGTCGAGTGGGGTCAAGACAGCAGATCCTGGCCAGGAAGAAAAGCAGACTAGGTTTCTGCCATCAGAACCAACTTTCTCCTCTGTGTTGCTCAACCTGCAACTGTCGAGGCTCATCCTCTGATGACCCGAAAATCCCACTCTCACATCTTGGGGCGGGGGGGGGGGGGGGTTGATTTTAAGACATCGCTGCCGATATTTCCATATACGTCTTTAACGTGTCATCACAGGCACAACAGCAAAATAAACTTGTTTTGAGGCTTTCCTGTTGGGCTTCTTAGTGTTTCTTGAAGCTTTAGTAGCAGTGCAGGACTCGCAGTTTGCGTACTTTTCCAGAACCTGGCATGGACTATGCAATGTGCAGAGTTTCCACTGGAGGAGTGAGGGGGTGTGTAACTGGGAAGAGAACCCACCTCCTTGTGCCTGGCAACACCACTGAGAGGACTGCCAGTGTCAGGCTGTCATTAAAATTCAGCTCCAGATGACTGCTGTAAACCTTGCAGGTTTGACAGAAATTTAGGGAAGACCACAAAGACCAATGCCTCTTAAGATGTTGCTTTAAGATGGACCTCCAATTCACATGCCTTGATATAACACAAATATGAGGACTCTGAAACCACTGTCAAGAACCCAGCCCAAAACAAATATGTGCTAAAAGATGGCTTCCTTTCCAGCTCAGGTAACAGGTACCAATTCCCTTGAGTCATGGGCAAAATGGACTCTGTGAATTCAGCCATCATTCTCTGCCAAAGAAAAACAGACAATCCACGGACGGCTCATATCAGAGCTGGTGTAGTCTGTCTGCCCGGTACCCAGTGGGACCGGTATTTTTGCTACACTAATTAACTGCTTCTAAAACGACTTGAACTGACAACGAGAAACAGTCAAAAACCCCTTTCCAAAAGGCTCCAAGGACACTGATAAATTATCGAAGGTGTATGAAAACATGACCCGTGCAAATGGGGACAGGGGGTCTCTCTAGACATGACACAGGGAATTCGTGAAATCTGATCTTTAATGTGGTGAAAGGCATTTGGTAGTGCGGGGTTTCCTGCCACTGCATTGCACTCCTCACTACAGGCGTGACACTACAAATGCAGGTCTTGTGAAAGTCAAAAGGTAATTTCATAAAAAGCAGGAGTCAGTGTGAGCTGAAGGTGACCTCTATGGAACAACAACAAAAGATTTGTCTCGCTTCAAGGGGACCCTCAGAATGCCTTCCTACACTCATGGAACTCCAACCTGCATCTACCCATCCTGCTCAGTCCATTGCAGGAGCAGAAGGTAGTTTCTTCCATGTAAACATGACCGTGCAGCCTGACCTTTTCAATTTATATAAGCTGCTCCTGTTCTTCTGTGCCTTGTGTCAGGAATCTCGGACAACATATGGTTTTGTTTTAGAACGGCGGGTGTGTGTGACTTGTGAACGCCATATACGGTGTGTCTGGTGCCACTTATTCTGCTGAGGAAGAGCCTCCTCCACCTTCTCCTTCTGCACTGACCTCCCGGTTCTTTCATTAGTACCAACATGAGATCCTAGCGTTCCCTCGAGCTAAATCTTACGCACCAAAATCTATCCCGTAATTCAAAGCTTGGAGTCCAACGAACCCAAGTTAGTTACGACACTCGACTCGAAGCTGGATTACCAAAAACATCACACAGCAACGATGACGCTGATAAGAACAGGGATAATAACGGCAGCTGAGGCAGAAATGCTAAAGATCTCAGCAGTGCTCAGATGTGTTCCAGATCCTGCAGGGAACATTGATCTTTCCCTACTGCTTCACTGAGCAACTGGCCTTTGTGGTGTGGTTAGCATAAAAAAAATTCAAAAAATATAAACTTTTTCAGCGTGTGCATCTTTTGTTTACATTTTAATGCCTTTTCTTGAGGAGGGAATGACGCCACCCGGTGGCTACAGCTTGCAGGCCTTTGAACAAACGGCTAGCGAGACCGCAAGTGCTGCAGTCACGGCTTCGCCTGAGCCGGGGTTAAGCCGTCAGGGTCAGGGTCCCAGGAACATGCATCTACTACTGCTGCCATGACTCTTTCCTCTCCCCCACAAGCCAGTCTGGCTCAAGCAGGACGTTGTACCACGTGATAAAGGGGGCCCTACCTTCCCGCAATAAATCCCACGAGTGAAATTTACAAGTTGGATTCTTGGCGAAGGGGGACGAAGAGGGAGCAGGAGAGAAGGGAGTGTCTGATTGAGGCGTGTGGCTAGCAAAAGCCTCCACCTCCTTTCTTCCTCTTACTCCTCCTCCTCAGCATCCCACTCCAAGCCTAGGGTGGGTCTGGGACATTCTGTCCATTTCACAGCTGTAGCCGCGGCAGTCTGGAATCCAGCTGGCAGAGGAGGTCCTATCTGCTCTTCATAAGTGTCTGCATTTGAACACGCTTGGATAAGTCCGCACACACACGCGTGTGCAAACACACACGCGTGCACGTGCCCCTGACTATGTGCTGTGTCTCCTTCATGTCAAATAATGGAGAAAAATCAACATCCTGACAGCTGAGCGTGGGCCGCACACATGCCCATGGCTTTCGGAGAGACTGATCCCATTCCCCTCTCATTCCCATTCCAACTCAGGCAGATAGGACCGCCGCTTCATCTGAGACGTTCAGTCGATTGGATTCTCTTCATTCAGTTTGACAGTCAGGTCTACGTCAGCTTTGGCTAACTAGGGATTAGCTTTCGTTTGGGTTACTGGGGGGTGCTCAGTGGCACCAGATTCTTGGTAAAGGCAGCTGTTCTGGTTCAATAAATAATGACTGGTACTTGGCATAGTATACCATGGGACGGTTCTAGTTTTGGTTGTGTGAGACTGGCTGCTAAAATTACCACAGACCAGTCAGTCCTCGTTTCCCGGCTGTCCTTTGTTCACGAACCTGGCTCTTTGATTTATTTATTTTTGCTCTGTCTCTCTCTGCACGATGAGCCGAACCTGGTTCTCGTTTGCTATCCGGGAGCTCGGACGACCGGTGGATTCGGCAGCCACACTGTGTGAACAGGAAACCCAGTGTTTACTCCGAATCTCTGGCCCGCTTCTCCACTCCAGCCACTCCTGCTTCTCTGGAACTCAGCCTGCACTCCCTCTAAACATCTCCTTTCAGCTTCTCTGCCTCTTCTTCCCACCTCTGTCAGCTCCTCTGCTTCTCTGCCACCTACAACCAGGGCCCACACGCCAGTATCCTGCCCAATCCCTTGTGGTGATGTTTCCACATCAAACGGTTTGGACTGAAGCATTATGGGTAAGGAGGATGTATACCACCGCGTGCATTTAGCTTTTCCATTATCTCCTTATTCTGTTGGGATGTCACTGCATACTTCTAGCACATTTAGATATGTGTGACACATGCAATCACGCTTAATTCCCTGAACATGGAAACTGTGAAACTCCACGTGGAGCACGTTTATGCTGGACAGGCAGAAGTCTTCAGTCTCCCACTGGCATGACGAGTGTGGAGGCTTGGCTCAGGGTGCAAGTCAGAGATCTTCAAATCGTGGCAGTGGGTCTGGCTTCCAATCCTGGTTTGACTAAGGACCTGCCCAGCACTGTCCCACAAACAAAGCTGTAAACCTGAACTGATACGAATGGACGGGAATATCCACTATCCAACAGAAGTGATTAACGACCAATAACTGTGTTTGGTCCGCTGTACCACGCGAAGGAGATCAAAGTTAACGCGCTGCAACGTCATATGCATGCCCGCATGCCTGCCCACAGGAAATCAAGGGAAAGCTTTGCAGCAGCCTCCCGTTTTCTGGAATTTAACCCCACCCGTACTTCCCCAGCTCACCGTTGTTTCTTTTGGACACGCTCATGAGTTTTCATCTAATTACAGAGCGGAGAATTAAATTATCGCCACTGAACCAATTTGTCTCTGTGCAGGGAAACATTACAGTGGGGGGCAAATGAGGAGCGGAGAGTTTTCTCTTCTTGCAACACCAGAAGCGTGGAAGTGCGAGCGTTCTTTTCCGCTGCACATCTGGACCGCAGCCAGTAGGGGGCTCTGTTTGGCAAGCTGCACAGGTTCCTGGGGATGGGTGCAGCATAACAGAACCCCGCGATCGTAGCAGAAGCAACAGGCAGGGACGAGGGGGTGGTGGGTTCAGGGAGGAGCCTCACACACACGCAAACGCACCCACACACACGCGCACTCAGTTATCATCCTATTTTGAGTGGTTTAGTACTCAAGTTTACAGATCTGGTTTCCTTTAGCGTGTCTGAACAGACGCACAATGCAGGCCAAGCATGGCCGAGCACAGCAAAGGCTGAAGTCTGTAATCGATATCGACGGGCAGATGTCTAACCTAAACGGGAGGGGGTTTAGTAGGCCTGCCTCTCCGACTGACTTCTGTGCCCCTGGAAGCGGCAGACGCCCTGCAGCCAGCCACTGGTGGAGTCAGGGACATCATGATACAACTGGAAAAGAATCTGAGACTTCCTCAAAACCCCAAAATTTCCCGGCAGCTGCTGCTCAAATGGAAAGGGAAGAGCCACTGGAGAGGGGCGGGTTTATCGTGGCGGTTCAGACGGAGGCTCCTCCCAGACCACCCTCACAACTGGACCGCCAGTGAATGGTGCGTGTCAATGGTAACGAGGACACGCTAGAGTCTCTTGCCTGTTTCAGCTTTTCACCGTCCCTCTACCTCCCTCCCCCTCGTAGCGCCAGCGGCAGCCCCCGAGCTCATAGAGTCGAGGGCTGGCCGGCACTGTGCCAGCTGGAGCTCCGAGGAAAGACTAATGACTACCAACGGTCGAGCCACGAAAAAACAGCTCAGGCCTCCAAAGCATACGGGAGGTGTTACGAGCTTGGGTTCCCTATAAAAAGGGGCAACTGGAAAGTTGAGGATTCTGTGCCGCTGCGGAGAACACAACAGAGGGCCATTGTGCTTTGCTGGCCGTTGCGTTGAATACGCAGGGGAAGTCCCACCCATTACAGGAAGCGGATGGTGGAGACACGGGGCTCCGTGGCAGGCTGCAATTTGGGGGAACCCATTTTTGTCCTACAAGACCGGAGACTGCAATACACGGCTCCACCTCAGGCAAGAGACGTCCACGGTCTGTCCAGTGAGAACGACACCAGCAAGACCTTTACCTTTGTTAACCCTTGACCCTGTCCGAGTGTTAATTTCTCATTTCACTGAACCGCCAGCAGTCACTGTGTGCACGGCATGGGATGAACGGTGACAAGCGCAGCGACAGATAGGGAAGAGCGCAAACACAAGACTAGAAGTGAAGAGAAGAAGTTGAAAAACAACCGTTTAAGAAGGAATGAGCTCACAAGTGCAGTGGTTTGCAGTCGGTGTGGGTGGGAATCTATGCCGAGTATGCACACATTTCAAAATATTCTCAGAAAATGCATAATATCCACAGGCCACATTTCTAAACTGACTACTCCCTCTGCTTCTGTTACAAAGAAAAACCAATCATTCACCAGCCACGCGCATCCAACCGAAGACTTCATCAGTTAAAAATTGCTTAGGAGACACAACCTGGGGGAGAATTCTGTTACAACAGTGCCCTCAATGGTGGGAGGACTGATCTGGCCAAGTTTACAGTGTCTGTCACCTAGACAGGTCTCTGTAATGGTGAGACAGCCCAGCTGTTTTTTACACGTGTCCCCACAGGAACACCGAGGTCCATCCGCCCCACGGTTCCTGGCTCCACACGCCCACCCTGGTGCCTTCCCCTTCTGAGGGGGTGGTGACATGAGGGAAGCAGGAAGGGAAAAATGACAATGAGGATGAAGGTGGAGAAATGCAAAAATGGTAGGAGTAGAGGCAGAAATAGGGAGCCCATAAAACAAGAGCACATGCCAAACAGAGAGATGGTGAAGGATGGAGAAAGAGCTTAATTTGTTGAAGGATGGAGCAGAGACGTGGAGGTGACAAGGTGGGCGGCTTCACTGGGGGACACAAGGAGTCACTGGGGTGACCGGGTGGCGTTGTGCAGGGTAGAAGAGAAATGCATGCTTCGGTGAAGAAGACAGTGTGGAGGAAGTCAGATTCGGGAAGCAGAAGTCAGCTTCAAACACATAGTGAAGCATAATGGTGGCCGGTCCGTGCTTCAGGAAGCTTAGCTGTGCAGAAACTGGGAACACACTGTGAACTGTCTACCGTGTACACACACGTGACGTCACCTTCTGCCTCACCTGCACCTCATTTACAGGCCTGGGAGAAAATCTCCATCGCCCCCATGGCGGAGCAATGTCGTCATTCAAAATCGCCACGGCAACAAAACAAACGCGGGCCGAGAGCTTCGCATTCCAGCTCATAAATGAAAAAAAGGTACCGTTTCCCCTCGCTCGGGCCTGTCTAGGATCCTACCTTGGCGAGATTACGGCTCCCCGTCCCTGCTCGAAGGACTCGGCCTCGGGCACCGGTCACTGCGGCGACGCAGTGTCACTCCTTACTGCTTTAGAATATTACTGCCACCTGGACGAGTGACCTGGTATGTCCAGCACACACCCCGCCACCCAAAGAATGGAGCCCCCACTCCCAGACCAAAGCCGAGCGTCTACCGTGATGAACTCGGACCTCCAGTGAGGTGTCGAGTTCCAGCCATTACCCCTCCAACACTTCGCTGATGCCAGTATGTGCATACACGTGTGTTTGAATACCAACGAGCTTCGCTTCCTTGTCGGCCAAAAACTTTCAATCCGGAGTAAAACTTCCGTATATTGCTTATTTTGCCCGGCGGCCATGGCGACACTTAACAGTTCACGTAAACGCACAATGAAAAACAGGCCCAGTCAAGGTGGCCCCCACCAGTGCCCCAAACTGTTACCACTGCCCCGATAAAACGTGTGATGTTTACCAGCAAAGCTCCTTCTATTCAGAATGAGCGTACGATACATAAAATGGAGGTCGATGGCCATTACCAGGGTACCAAAACAGGCTTCGCTAGATAGTTTTCTCGGTGCTGAGCACATGCAAGTCTGCCCACTCTTTCTCTCTTTTTCTCCCTCTCTCCTCTTTCTCTCCATCCCCCCTGCCCTCGTGGCTGCGGCCACTAACTCCCAACAGGAGGGTGGGGAGCAGTGGCCGTTACAGACCAGGGTAACTGGTAAAACCAAAAAGACTTTGGGGGAGAAGAGACAGAAAGCGTGTCTTTATGACAGCTGCTGAAGCTCAGAGACAGGGTGTGCTGCCAAAAATTGCAGCCTATAAACATGCTATTTTTAAAGGGTCGCATCTTCCGGCCGTGATTTCTGCATTGAGGAATTGCAGAGGGGTTACCGTGGTGACTGGGCAAAGCAAAACTCTACCGCAGCAACTGCATTAAACATGAGGCCATGTTCTGTGTTTACACAGCCAGCTGCTGGGACAGCATCCATCTCCGTCACCCCGTGTGTTTTTCAGTAGTTTGGTAGAACGCACCCCACCCTGCTACCACTAGCTGCTCGACACCCCTCACACCCCTCATCCAAGGAAACCTTCCTTTCTTGTTTTTGAAATGAAACTTTACATACGTACGCGTATGTGTACATTTTCACAGAAATTCATCACTTTCCACATATCTCACCCACGTACAGGTGAGAGCAAACTTTGGGGTCAGAGTGCAGGGTCATCCATTTATTTGGGGTCCCGAAGGGGTTTTTGGAGTTAAGGGCCTTGCTCAAGAGCCCAATGATGATATGATCACTCAACCGGGCGCCCTTCCGGACACAGGTGCAGACTCCAAGCCCATTGAGGCTCACGTCTTTCCTCATGCAGGGGCTATACTATTGTTTTCTGGATTGTTCCAATTTCAGTATGGGCCTACGTGCAGCCGTAGCGAGCACAGAGGCCTGAATCTGAGTTTTTCCCGCCAAACTCACATAGGACTGAGGCCCTTTAAGCAGCGGACACAGGAGCTCAGTGTACAATCACAGAAATCAGATTTATACATACAACAGACCCTCAAACTTTTACTGAACGTAATACGGATTTTTAAAAATGCATTGGGCAGCCAAGTGTATTTCTTAGGCGACTTAATGTGTTGTCAGAAGGCTGCTGGTTTGAGGCCCTACAGGGTTCTGTCCTATACTTGCCTGCTTGAATGCCGAGGAGTCATGACTACCACACAGTTACTGTGAGCAGGATACACTTGCTCTGCGTTTCATTCTTTGAAAAAACAGCTTAATGCACGCTATGAAACAGTGAATGTTAATAAGCATTTCAGTTAACGGAATTCAAAGTACTTGGAAAAATCTCCAAATTGCCCTTGGTGTATGAGTGTGGGCCCTCCCATGGACTTGTATCCTGACCAGCGTTTCCCCACCTCGAAACTGAAATTTCCTAGGATAGGCTCCAGATTCACCATGAGCCTCCACTGGATAAGTAGAGTGGCTGATGGACGGATGAAAAAAACATCTAATTGCCCGCACCAAAATTCATCAATCTCACAGCTCCCCATTGTAATAGAGTGGCAGATGCTTGTAATCAGGAAGCCTTATTTTTTTTAATGATGGATCCAGTGTATGTTCGGAGAGGATATTATATAAGTATGTTAGACATGCAGGTCCTCACAAAGACACAGTGGGCTTCCAGGTATATTAGACCATTGCAGACACCTCCAGGTCCTCACAAAGACACAACGTATATATATATATATATATATGCGTATACATATTAAACCATCATTCACATGTAAATCTTCACAGAAACACACAGCTTACATACATGTATACTTAACAGTCTCACAGATGTATGCAGATCCGCGCTTAAACACATGGCATATCTTAAAATAGAGGGTACGCAATAACTAAACCACTCAATGTAACAAATCCACTTGTAGCATGGTTGGCTAGTGATGGTCCGTGTCTAGAAGGCCGTAGATTCAAACCCTGTGGCCGACAGAGTAATCTTATAATCGTTGATGCTCCAGAGCGAGACTCTTAACCCTGTCTGCTCCTGGGGTCCTGGATGGTGGCTCACCCTGACACCCTGCTTAAATGTACAAGTCATTGGACAAAAGGACAGATCTGCTAAATAAGCAAACGTAAGGAAAAACTGAGCATGAAGAGTAGAAGAAAATCAGTCTTACTAAACTGCATTAATAAGTCAAAGTCCCTCCAATAGACTATTATCCATCTGTACTGTTGTACGCCAAACTGTTTCTGTGAACCTGCCCAATGCAGGCCAGAGGAGGATGGGCCTCCCCCTTGTGTCTGGTTCCTCCCAAGGTTTCTTCCTCCTGAGGGAGTTTTTCCTTGCCACTGTCACCTTTGGCTTACTCTCTAGGGACCTGGAGCACAGAACTATGTAAAGCATTTTGCGACAACACTCTTTGTTGAAAGGCGCTATATAAATAAAATTTAACTGAACTGAATTGCGGTCCCTAGTGTTCAATGGGGCATAGGTCCCAAGCAGAGGGTGTCAAGTGTGAAGGTACAGAAATGCCACCTGGCCTGTCTGTCTGAACCAGTCCCCACTGCAGTTACATAGACACACTGGTAAGCTAATCTGCCTTCTTCCTGATTCAACAGCGCTCCCGTGAAAGTAAATGCACAAAGCAGCTGTAATCAATCATTTATCTGGAGGCTAAACATCCACTTCAGTGAATATTAATCCACGATCTACTCTTTAACACCAGTGGCTACTTTCACAAAATGGAGATACTGTACTGTTATTAACCCATCAGACACAACAGGACGCTCCCTTATATGGCCTCTGTGCAATTTCAAATATACATTTAGAAAAACAATTTCAAGTTTTTCAAATAATGATAAGAAATTATGTGAATCAGTTCAACCAAAAAAGGTCACCACCTTTCCACCAAGAAACACACCAAGGAGGCCAGGCCCTCCGCAGCCCACTGGCCCCTCCATTTCCATTAGCTGACATGTATTTCAGTGGCTTTATACTGTAACCGATATTTAAGTCTCCGTTTGAGCTGAAACAGCTTTACTGTAAGAATTCAGCCAATTGTTAAATTTATAGACTTAAATGAGTGGTTACTGGTGAGGGGCTAGCATCAATCTCTAAAGATAATTCACCGATGTTTATCTCACCATTCTGGAGTCTATACTCACAGACACGTTAAATGTAATTAATCTTGGTAGTTAATTGGATACTGTGTCACTAATAACAGAAATACAGTTATGAGACACTTTCATGATGGTTATTATGTCATGTTATTATGTATTAGCTACTTTGACAAAACATAGTGTTTTAACCTGGCTCGTTAAAAGCGTGCAATTCAAAGTCACACATACTGACGAAATGACAAATGTGCTGAAATCAGAAGGAACAAAATATGGCCTTTGCCAAGAGGTTTCGGGATAGTAAAAGACATGACTAATCACCTTATACAACCATATAATTATGATTAATCACCGTGTATAAAAAAAAAGTGTTTTTAAATGTTTTAATGACATTATCAAACGTTAAAGTGGGACACGCATGGGCCGGGATGATGAGTGGGACCGTGGCTGAGACCGCGGTCAGCTCGAACCGTGGGCCAATCTCATGCAAAGAATAGCCTACTGACCACAAATACAAAAAAAAAAAAAACAGATTAAAGACTTTAATATTTACGTATTATTAAACAGTTAAATTACATCTTAAATTCAATACACTACACTTTGAATATAAAGAACAAATAGCACTTCAAATACACAGAACATCACTGGGTAAAAAATATTATCATCATAATCATCATCCAGGTATTATGATTATTACATCATTATTATTATTATTATATAACGGTCCTGCGGAGTAAATTTCCCTGATTTGATTAAAAATGAAAGCATGATTTTACTACACATTTACTAAGAGTTCAGGTGAAAAGTGGTCCTGTTACTGAAGTAAGGGGCTCCAGCCTCCATCTTTCGGGACGGAGCCCCCCTCTGCATGGCCACTTCCACCAGGGTAACCCCGCTTCGCTCCACCGGCACAGATGGGACACAAACCCATGCGCTCCTGGTGCCGTCCAGCTCGGGATACCTTCTAAAAGCAAAGGAGAGGGCAGGCGTTCCCTACCCCTGCCCGGGCACTTACAGGATTCCTGTGTCAGACGGCAGGTCCGCGGCTTCGGGTCCCCGGTCCAGTCCGACGCCGGAGCAATTAACCAGGCAGGAGTCCGGGGGTCCCAGCAGCGGACACGTACAGTTGACGGGACAGGGGCTGCAGCTCCGGCCGGCTCCGAGGCCGCACAGCGCCAACAGCAGGCTGCAGGCGAGCCCCAAGCTGGAGAAATAGACGCCATGTTCTCGCTTGGATGCAGTCTGTCCATTTCCACAAGGCATCGCTCACTCGCATCGCATCGCCCTTGCTTTTGTAATTCGTCTCGGACCGGGGGGGAAAGAGCTGCCTCTCTTAAGGTTTGCATAAAATTCGGAAAAAAGTGGAGGAGGGGG
>JAACJT020000075.1:992761-1023891 GCA_009936485.2 Gymnarchus niloticus
CCCGCATCCAGTCTGGACACACTACATGCTTCATCCTGAGTGACAGTGGCTCTCTTACTGAAGCAAAAAGGCGGGATTTAATGACAGCAATAACAATAGAAAAAGGAGCTCAGAATGGCGATGGGTCTTAACTGGTTCTCTAAAAAACTGAAAAATTCCTCCAACACTTTTCAGAAATGGGGGCACAGTGGTTTAGTGGTTATTATGGTTGCCTTGCACCTGCAGGGTGTGGGGTTCCAATCCCACCGCTAGCTCAGTGTACATGGCATTTGCATGTTCTCCCTGTGCCTTGCAGGTTTCCCCCAGGTATACCCGTTTCTGTCCAAAGACAGGCATTGTAGACTAATTGTGATGTGTAAGCATGTGCATGACTTTGCCCTGTGATGGCCTGACACCCCATCCAGGGTGCCCCAAGGCTGCCTGGGATCGGCTCCAGGACCCCCCCCATGAACCTGAAAAGGATTAAGTGGTCAGGAAGATGGATAGGCTTCTCAGAAATTAATTAGTAAACAACAAATCTGGAGATGTGAAAATTAATAACTATACAACAGAATGGCATGTGGTAAATGAAAACCCTAATGTCTTCATTGCTAATGAGAAGGGAAACTAAAATATAAGCATTCTGTGAAAGTTTCACACACAGTCAACACCACATTTCTGTTCTATTCCACAGTGAATCACCAGCTACCAACGTCCTCAGTAACCACATGTGATTTCTCAGTATCTGGGCCAATAACTGTTACTGAATTGAGGTCCCACTGTTATACTCACCCCCTGTCCGTGATGCCTGCCTGGCTCGTTGCAAGGGTGACATGTTGTCACGGTATAATCCATATCCACTGTCCCTCAGGGATCCTGACCCGGTGCATACTTGCCCCCCTCCATCCATTTTTACCCACAAAACTCTTCAAAAAGTTACTCCTCCCATTAAACCATCCCCCCTTCAAACTGCAAAGTGACCTCAATGCCTTTTTAGGAAACCACACCATTACCAGCACAATGGTGTCAAGATTCACGATGACATCATCGGTAAGATAATGGTGGCCCAACAGAGTGTTTGGCGCTCATTGTGCGGAGGATGTGCTGCTCGGGGTGGAGGACTTTGGTTGTGATGTAGAAATTCTGTTGCGGGTGCTCATGATTCAGAGGATGTTGAGAGGAATTAACCACTGTGACATGTGACTTCTGTGTTTATAAATATTCCTCTCTGGAAAAGTGACTGTACGAAGACCAAAGGCAGTGTACGATGTTTGATCATCTGATTGATCGACTCGGTTCTGAACTGGCTGTCCCACCGTTGCGAGCCCTTTACTGTCGGGCCCAGATTGCATGAGGGTGGCAGATCTGATAACAGGCTGCTGAGGTGGATTTGATCTGTTTTGTGTCTGTTCTTACCAGAACCCAGTCCGAATGATCTATCTAACTATTAATAAAATATGCATGTAATGGCAGGGATGGGGGGTGCCTGGGAGAGATGCTAGGAAACCCTGTGTCTCAGTTCACCAAACTCCAGTCTCTGGGACATCCGCAGCTCACACTGTTGAAAATCAGGTACGGTGAGACAGTTGACTTGACGTGAGGATGGAGAGAAGGTGTACTCCTTCAGGTGCCCATCTCTTCAGGCTCAGTGAACTTGTGTCATCATCACACGCATCTGGTAATCACAGTGGGCAGAAGAGAATTTAATCTCAGCTGAATGGTTCTCTGCACAGGCAAATCACTTCCAATAAAAGCTTTATTACATCCGTCTCCTCAGTTCCCGCCAAAATGAATGAAATGTAAATTTAATCAGATACGTAATAACAGTAATAATAGAAGACTGTTCACAATAATAATAATAATTAAAAGCATTAATAAACATTTATTGTCAAATTTTAATTGCTCCCGTGTGGTTTTAGGGACTCTCCACAGGTGGAACACTCACCTGTTCGGTGGCCATTTTGTGAAACACGCTCTTTGATGTTGGCTCTTTAAATGATGAGACTTGGACTTCTTTTGTCTGTCAAGAGGACCTGGGTTTTTCTAGAAGGTCCCAGATTGACTGCGGTGTAGCCTGTCCTATTTTTAGTAGAGCGCCCTCTAAAGTACAGTTCCCCATTCCAAATATTACATTATTTATATTTTATTCTTCCATAGAGAATGGTGTCCCCTACTGGCAAGTATTATTATTAGTATTATTACTGGCAGTTGCTTTTGGTTTTCACAATTTCCACTTGAAGGCCTCCTTTCAAACTGAACTGAACTTCTTTTTACGTATATAGTGTCCTTTCCAGTCCATTCAGAGTAACGGGGAGTGCGGAAAAGAGATGAAGAAGAGAATGCAGGCAGGGTGGAGTGGGTGGAGAAGAGTGTCAGGAGTGCTTTGTGACAGACAGGTACCAGTAAGAGTGAAAGGGAAGGTCTACAAGACGGTAGTGAGGCCAGCTATGTTATATGGGCTGGAGACGGTGGCACTGATGAAAAGATAGGAGGCAAAGCTAGAGGTGGCAGAGTTAAAGATGTTACGATTTGCATTGGGTGTGACGAGGATGGACAGGATTAGGAATGAGCATATTAGAGGGTCAGCTCAGGTTGGACGGTTTTGAGACAAAGCCAGAGAGGCGAGATTACGTTGGTTTGGACATGTGCAGAGGGGAGATGCTGGGTATATTGGGAGAAGGATGCTGTGGATGGAGCTGCCAGGCAAGAGGAAAAGAGGAAGGCCAAAGAGGAGGCTTATGGATGTGGTGAGAGAGGACATGCAGGTGGTTGGTGTGACAGAGCAGGATGCAGAGGACAGGAGGAGATGGAGGCTGTTGGTCCGCTGTGACGACCCCTGACGGGAGCAACCAAAAGAGGATGATGATGATGTGTCCTTTCCAGTCCAACTGCTCAAAAGGGCCAGTCAAGTCTAGTCCCTTTTGGGGCACAGGGTGGTGTACAGTCACCTAGAGCCTCACCTCGTAGCCATGATTTCCCCTGTTTAAAGACAACGCTGGCATCTCCGGTAATGTGTGTGTGTGTGTCTAGGGAGTGAGAAATAAGGCCATCTCAGACGAAGTTATTGTATCAGGTCATCAAGAGAATGTAGCTTTTTCTGTCTACTAGTTCTAATAATATTGAATATACACTACCTGGCCAAAAAAAAGTCACTGTTTCAACTTAAATAAGCAAATACAGTACTTAAGAGCCAACGGTCTGGTCTAGGATCAGCAAAGTTATGCAGCAATAAAATGAAATTAGCTGAGTACCTGAATCTACTGAATGACCAGGTTATCCCATCAATGGATTTTTCCTTCCCTGACAGCACGGCCGTATTCCAGGACAAAAACGGCAAGATTCTTCAGGCTCAAATTGTGAAAGAGTGGTTCAAGGAGCGTGAAGAATCATTTTCACACATGAACTGCCCACCACAGAGTCCTGACCTTAACCGCATTGAATATCTTTGGGATGCGGTAGAGAAGACTTCATGGAGTGGTTCGACTCTCCCGGTGTCAATACAAGGTTTGATGAAAAATTAATGCAAATCTAGGATGAAAAAATGTTGAAACATTGCATAAGCTCATCCAAACGACGCCACGATGAACGCTCCTTAACCAAAGCTAAAGACGGTCAAATGAAAGACTGAAGTGTGTGGCTGTCTATATAATAACAGTTTAAAATGAGTCTTCAGAGCCATACCATCCATATTAAAATATACATTGGCATGAGATGATGTTGCCCCAGGACCACGGTGCAGCATACAGAAATGGAGGAGGCTCGCAGTCATTTAAAGTGTAGCACAAGACAACTGCGGGGGTGGGGGTCGGATTTAAGGCTGTGTGTACTTAGTGTATATAAACCAAAAGGTTTATAGGGAAGGAGAGATTAATAAAAACAATAATAATAATAATAATGATAATAAATAGAACATATTGACAATGTGGGTGGCCCGATCGCCAGGAGCCCGCCTGGCCTGGCTCCAGGGGTAGGTCCTGAATCTCAGCTCCTGTCTGTGATGGTCATGGGCTGGTGATCAAGGTTCGATAGGGGGCGCTACAGGAGAACTATCTGATCAGGATATTTGATAGGTTTCATGTGGACTGTGGAGTGGTCGGGATGAGATTCAACGCCTCGAAAACAGAAGCCACGGAACTCTGGGAAAACAGTGATTCATGCCATTCAGCAACAAACTTAATTTTACACGGAATTAAAGGGTAAATGTCAACAACTTCATTTTCCATTGATGGAACAACAGTATAAATATGTACATTAACCTTAATAAAGCCAAGAACGTACTTGGATGACACATCTAGTACCATATTTAGAACCAAAAGAAACTGTTGCCATTGTGATTTCAGTGTTCAGAAAAGCTCACTACCATGAAACTTACTTGTGACTGACAGTTAATGACGTGAGATCAGTATATCTCTAAACTGAAAAAAACAAGGATGTGAGACAAGAAAATACTGAAATACTAAACAAAGTACTGAAACACTTAAAGTACTGAAATACTAAACAAAGTACTGAAACACTTAAAGTATTGAAATACTAAACAAAGTACTGAAACACTTAAAGTACTGAAATACTAAACAAAGTACTGAAACACTTAAAGTATTGAAATACTAAACAAAGTATTGAAATGCTTAACAAGGTAATGAAATGCTTAACAAAGTACTGAAATATTTAAAGTACTGAAATACTTAAAGTACTGAAATAAGGAACGAAGCACAAGTGGCTTTAAGATGACCGGAACGAAGGATGGATGGATGGAGGGATACTATAATAAAGACTAAAAAACATTGATCAAAGCTCAAAACTAAGCCACATCTTAATTCTTTTTGAGAGAAACAGCAATGAGTAATAACAGAAACATCACTCTGCACCTTTAATAAGAAATCACATTTTTCAAGGGCAGGCTTTAGTTTCCTCATACAAAGAAACATACTTTCAAAGCTCTCAAACATCTGAAATATTGAATATGATGAAGCTAATAAAAAAAAATCTCAGGGGCAGATTTTAAAAGTTAGATCAGCCTGATTCTTCAATTTACTTATCTTGAATAGATCATTCTGGTGCCAGTTACTCAAGTAGTAACTGAGCCTTCAACTAATAGTGGACAAGGCCGTTTGCAGAGATTTTAGTTAATCTATCTATCTATCTATCTATCTATCTATCTATCTATCTATCTATCTATCTATCTATCTATGTCTCTTCATCTGTTTGTCCTTCTGTGTCCGTCCATGTCCATCCATCCATCTGTCTGTCTGTTCTTTAGAGGGGACTAAAAAAACTTTTAGGAATTAAGGAAAAATCCATATAAGCTAAGCCAAAAATGTGTGACCCATTTCACACAGGTTACGCATCCTTAAGTTTATGGAAAAGAAATCACAAGTCCTTTAGTGGTTCAGGGGAAGTCCTGACATTAATTCTATACAGTAGGTCATCTATGGAAAAAGCTCTCTACAAACAATTCCTTATTTGTCAGAAAAAAAAAAACTGGCAAAAATTTTACCAAGCTCGTGTGGAAAGACTTGGCCAACAAGACTGCAGTGATGATAATTACTGCCAAAACTCTCTCCACAGGGTATTAAATATGAGTGTCATCATTGTATACATCTTTAATGATGGGTATAAATTTAAAACAGGTGCTGTGTAACTTCACCAGGCCTTCTGCTGCCACCCACCTCCAAACTCAAGTCACTTCACATTAGCTGCGGAGGAGACTCCTGTCAGGGCCTTGCGTTGAAATTGGAGTGGGAGCTCTGCTGCGGTTAATGTTAACCGCTGTTTCTCGTACGACTTCTAATGACAGTGACCTTTTGCACAGTTTCTCGCTGAATCCTTTCCACACGTACGGAGACTCGGCTCGGTGCCTCTGTAATTGCACTTGCCCGGTTTATTTGACTCAGTCAGCAGCTTCAAATGCTTCCATGTTTCTGGCCCTCTCACCTTCCCTCCCTCAGTGCTTCTTGTTCTGCAGACTCTTCACTTACGTCTCTTCTTCTCGTCACTTCAGTAACTCTCCTCAGCTGTACCAGCCTCTTGCTGGCCCTACACTGGTCATAGTAATCTTCTCCTGCCTCCACACCCCCGAAGACTCTGTTTCCATGGGTGACCAGGTGTTTAGTGCTGCTGGCCTATAGCTCTTGAGAAGGCTACTTCCCACTCCATGCTACCGTGTGTCCATAGCAGTGTTTGAAACAAAGCTCCAAAATCACATTTTTGTATTCTTTCTTAAACACTCTGCCATCTGTTCTGTGCTTGGTTTTCTACCCTCAGACCTCATTATATTTGGCTCTATCCACGTTCTGTGATATTTGTTATTCTGTTAAATTGTGTCATCTTCATCAACCTTTGGCGACTTCAGATGCACAAATAAATACTCTTTATTAAGGGTATACGATTGAGTCATTACCCTACTCTGAACAGAGTGCCAGGCCACCACTCTGGTCTCGGGCACAGGGGGACTAGGAGCAGGTGCTGGGCAAATCCTCAGCATAGCTTTCAATGGAAAGGTGCTGGCAGTGCCAGAACCACCATCACTGGATGAATTCAATAATATAGAATGAATTCACCAAAAAGGGGGGGGGGTCATCAAAAATGGTGACAGGCTCCAGAAAATTAACATGCATTAGCAATCAAATAATAGCAGATAAGTGGACATGGGCCAGTAGATATAGTCTCAGAAACAAGTGAAACATATGAGGGCAATCAGGGCAAAGGCTATTTGACAAACTGAACAAGTTAACGTGAGCACACCTATAACCCCGATCAGTACTTCTGGAAGGGTTGGAGCAGATGGTACTGGTTTTGTAAGGCAATCCATCCCCTGCTCATACCTTCAAAGTTATCAGTCAAACCACACATCACTGTTAATCAGCCTGAGAAGGTGTTACAAAAAGCCTGAATGCATTATTATTTACACGTCAAGCTAAATGGTTTGCATGCATGCAGTGAATACTGCGACAGACAGGCATCCTTATGCCCAGTGCTTCCTATGATAGATTTCTGGATGGATAGATGTGCACTGATTAACGGTGATGAAGTATGCTGGGAAACACCTACTTCTCCAAAGGCCTTATTTTTCCTGTCAGTTCTATGCCAGTGCCCCAGTGCTCCAAGTCGCACTGTTTGCCCATTGTGTTTCCTCGTTTCTGCCAATCACCCTCGCCCTAACTGCCCTCGAGTGTTTCACCTGTGTCTCATCATTTAAATACATGTCTCTCTTCTGGTATTGGATGTGTGCCTGTTTTCCTCCCTGCCAGTGTGGATTGTGGTCCATGTTCTAGTTCACAGTCCGTTTGTGCCCCAGTGTCTGTGGTTGTGTTCCTGTCTAGTTGTCTAGTTTTCCCTGAGTTCATTGCCATGTGATACTGCCGAAAATCTCATTAATACTAAAGTAAAAACTGAAATCAAGTTTTTTAGATTAAAATTCTATTTAAAACTCGTTCTTTTTGTGACTATATTTAGGGCATTCCTAGTCCTGCCCTGACATGTCTGCCTTTATAGCAGTTAATGCTGTCTCAGACCATACTGCGCTTAATGACTGTCATTATTCGCCATTAGCAAGCAATGGTAGGTTTCTGTATTTTAATGCTTGTCACGTTCGGAGTATTCAAGAATAAATTCGCCATCTTCAGAGCAGGGTTGTGTATATCCAGCCTTGAAGGAAAACAGACGCAACTTTTTCTCCAAGCAAATAACTTGGGTTATGCTGTGCAGCTCCTTTCCTCAGGAGTGGTCTGGTGATCACAAAGAGTACCGAGCAGGAGAAGCCTCCATGGATCGTCGGCTCAAATGGAAATACACAAAGCAGAAGGCAGGGTAGCAACATTTCAGGCAGCAGGTGGCATCGTAGTTAAGGTACATCGAACAGTGAGCAGCTCAAACGGCTAACAGGCTAAGAGTTTATCGTGTACGCACTTCACTCTAAATGAAAGCAGTATTACAATATTTCCTGTGTGCTATGATATACTGGGAGGTCCTACAAGAATGTTTGGGAACATCTTGGCGTGAAATCCCATATTCGCGTAAATTTAGCATCCCACCGACCGCTCAAACCAGCCCCGCCCCCCCCCCCCCCCCCACCCCCCCCCCCCCCCCCCCCCCACCACCACCACGGAGTACGATTAGACTAAGATCAGGTGCAATTCAGTATTGTTATATATTCTTGTGCGACTCCATGGCAACACCAGAGCACAGACAGCAACACAGCTGCTGGGATGCTAAGTGCTGCTGGAGACAGTACCCTTCACAATGCCTGTAAAACATCCATGAGGTAGTGCCAGCTATCATGTGATCGACATGCTTTGCCTGCTCCATGTTCCCATGAACGGGGTTCATGACGGGCCCTCAAAAGTCACCCTGAATGTCACAGATCTGTGAAAAATAACACATGCGAATACCACGCACATTCTGTGAAGCAGGACACAGTGCAGTACTGACCCTCTCTCAACTCAACACTGACTGTCATTAGCTCAAATGCCCAGTGGCGAAGGTCACCTGACTGCTCTGATTGACAGACCAAAGTGCTGTACATGTGACTGCAGTGATTAACCCCCCCCCCCCCAAAGTATCATATATAATCAGTCCTGTTGATGATCTCACTTACTCCTCTGTCTTTACTGAATTCTCCTGTCTTCCCTTAATGAACTACTCACCATATGTATATTTGAAAAATCCTGTTTCCAGCAGTGTTTACTGCAATCATTTTAGGTCTGTACAGCAGGTGGCATAGTGGTTAAGGGAGGTCCCAATTGTAATACCATAATATCAGGTACTTAGCATGGATTGGATTGCTCTAATAAAATGCTTTTTGGGAGGCTGGTCAGATAATGGTACAGAAGAGAGACCATCCTGTGACTTTATCTTCAAGATTTTCAGATACAGCCTGCAAATGGAGACGGGAAATCTTAAAATTGTATTATCGAGACCATGTAATTCCACCAGGATCTATTTGTGGTATAAATGTTACTTAGATGATAGAGACTATGACCAGAAGCTCAAACATAGTCGCATATATTCCCAAGACTGACCCTATCGTCTGATTCTTGAAAATCCAGCCGTTCTGGCCCAGTCGATCATGCAAATAACGGTGAACCGTTTCCATGCAACAAGTGGACGCAGACCAGTAGTACCGAATGGATGCATGCACATTACTCGATAGGAATCTTCTGCTGTAATCCAAAGGAGCTGTTTTAGATTGCTACCCTGACCATTCCAGTAGATGCACTGTCAGATCTCTCTCAGCGGTGTGGTATGGTCTGATGTTAATATGTTTCACTTATCGGTTTTCCTGTCACGTGGCCTGAAACTGTTATTCAATTAAAGTAAATCGAATTAACTTTATTTTTATACATATTTCCCAAGATAGTAGCGTCAAGGCACATTTACGAGAGAAACAGCATCACGAGCTGCCAAAACAGCAGCTAGAGTTATGCAGGATTAAAATCTAATTGGAACCAATCCACAAAACGACACAAAGAGACCAAAAACATCGGACGTATTTACAGGAGCGAGGCACCTCTGGAGGACCGCAGACAGGGAGATATATGATAGTCTGTTTTGGCAAAGACACAGATGAGTTTCTTAAGTCTACTGCTATCTTTTCATGCCTCAGTATCGGCATTACCGGTGTTTTGAAGAGGACAGAAAGAGTCCATCGATACCAATTTCCCCGTTTATTCTTGGAGAATTCATAAAATTCATCAACACAACAGGACACTCGCAAGACCTCAGTGTGCTGATCATGCCGTACCCTTAGGAAGTGTGTGACATGAGTGCTCACAGCTTGTTAAAGTGCAGAGAGTAATTTGAGAGAGAAAAAAAACCACTACTGAAAAATCGGAATACTTTTATGCAATACTTATTTCTAGCAGTGCCAGTGTGGGGTTTACACTCACAGGCTGATTTATGATGAGCAACAGCATAATACTGGTTGGATCCCCTTGCTCTAAGAGCCAGCTGAATTCTCTGTGGCAGAGACTCAACGGGATGCTGGAAACGTTCCTAACACATCGTGGTATACGTTAACATGATTTCTTCGCATAATTGTCAGTTTTGTCAGTTGCACGTCCAGTCTGCTAATTTCCTGTTTGACCTCATCCTAAATGTGCTCTGTTGGATCAGGTGACCGAGGATGACCGCACACTGAATTCTGCGTAATACTCATGGAACCGGTTTGGGATGACTTGTGCTTCGTGATTTGGCACATTCTCCTGCTTGAAGTTTCCATTAGAAGATACACATACATATTATGCCCATAAAGGCATGCTCATGATCAGCATTGATATACAGGATAATGTTCGTTTGGGACTGGGGGCCCAGTGTGTACCATGAAAACACCTCCTACATCATTACACCATCATTACAGCAGCCTGACCTGTTGACCCACAGCATATTGGGTTCATGGATGCATGCTGCTTTTGCCAAATTCTGAGCTACCATCTGCATGTCGCTGCAGAAATCAAGATTCATCAGACTAGTTGACATTTTTCCAATGATCAGCTGGCCAGTCTCCATGACCCTGTGCCCACTGCAACATCTATTCAGACCAGAGAGGAACCTGATGTTATCTTCCGCTGTTGTAGTCCATCCACCTCAGGGCTTATTGTGTTGTGCATTCAGAGATGCCTTTCTGCTCGCCACTCTTGTAAAGAGTGGTTATGTGAGCTACTGTAGCCTTCCTGTCAGGTCAAACCAGCCTGGCCATTCTCCTCTGGTCTCTCTCATTGACATGGCTCATCAACTGGGCCCACTCCAGCTCTCTTTACCCACCCTATCACTTGGTTCGGTAGCCTCTCACTCTATTTGACTATTTCTCCATTATTTTCACTTTGATCCACAGACGTCCATCACTGACTTAGTAACTTCCCTGCACCTGTGACCCAATCTGGCTGAAACCGGACCACTTAGCTATCTACGTTCCCAGATTCTGTGGTGTTCGCTGTCGAGAAGAGCAAGGAACTAAACATTGATAGTAATCACAACTTGACCTTCAGGGAAATAATTACGTAACTCTTGCAGTCTTAGCCGGTAGTTTCTTCAGCAATATATGTTTGATTCAACCCTTTTTTTGTAAACCAGCTAACGCACTTAGTGGACCAGGCCCATCTTCTGCATCTGCCTGTGGGTCGAACTGTCTTGCCGGTGTCATCAGATGGCTTCAACTAAACGGGTTATGCCATTATTAATCTAATCTCTTTTTTACTGGCATACACGAGATTAGATAAACAGAGAAGGTTATATATCATATTCCATATGTGCACAATTACCTTAATGGCCGCCTCCTGTGTCTAGTATATACGTTTTAAACTTAGAAAACAAGACAAACACGCAATAAAAACACAGCGCCGTTCTCTATTTTGACCACCAGGGGGAGAAACAGAACAGCTAAGCACAGCGTGTTAATAAACGAGAATATTTTCTGTTGCTGGGTGCTCTTTATTGAATTCCTCCCTTATTATTTTAAGCATTTGTTGCAATTTCAGCTTAGTGCCAACCGAAACTGCCGCACGTGTCACATTTTTGAGACCTGAAAAAGCGTCCGGCCGGATTTCTCAATCGCCAATAATGATTTTGCTTTCTACAATCACTATTTAAATATGTGCCCCTGTCCATCTGCCCCATGCCACCATACTGCCCCCCTCCAGTGCCCCCTTTCTTGAGGACGAAAACATGGTCACCCTAGTATTAGGTCCAAGTCATTTCATCTGCGTCCTTTGGAAAAATCAAAGTCGCCAGTAGACTTCAGTGTAGTGCGAGGTCTGGAAAAGAGTTAGATGATGCAGCTCGACAGCTTCAGGGCGACTTTGCTGAATCGCTTTGATGGAAAGGCTCCTGTGGCACGACGTCTTCCGAAGACCTCAGTAAATGAGCGTTGCCTTCTTAGATGGGTGCCCTTTTTGCTGCTGCTGCTGCAAGTGAACGCACGGTATAGACAATGAGGGCATGCAGGTAAAAAGGTAGAAGAAAGGTGGAAGTGAACCGTAATGGCGTGACGCGGGCAGTTTAAAGTCACGTTTCTTTTCCCACTCATAAATACCGGTGCTGCGGCAGCCCCCCCTCCCCACAACCCTGTCAGTGTTGCCTAGACCCGTCCCATCAACCACAGCATCTCCACCTAAATGCGGGATTCTTCTAAAAAAATCTTAAAAAAAAAAAGAAAAGAAATCACACCACAACGTTACGTGCATTTGAATGATGCATTACACATATGATATGACGGGCAGTCGGGCATTTAGTTCATGTGTGACTGTGCATGACTGAGTGAAAGGCTCTCCAGAGGCTGTCAGAGACTCTTCGTGACCGTAGACTGCTGAGTACGGCTGCTGGACCCCAGACGGACCCCACATCCTACCGGGTGGGAGTGAAGAGAAACTGTGGGCAAAGTTGGCGACGATAAAGCCCTCGGGACGACACTCTCGGGATCCGAGGAAACGATGCGGATTCCCATCTACTGAAAAAAGGTTCGTTATTTCCAATTTCCACGCGATTTTTAATATGATGGACCGGACGTAGAATAGAAAGGAGTAAAATGATGTATTTAAGAGACTGCTTCCCATGATTTACCTTGTTTTAGCACGTCGCACGTTGATGATCAGCAGTGTATTTAATGCTTGGCGAATTACTTTGAATTGAGACATTGTGTATCGTGCCATAATTAAATATTTAAGTCAATTGATAGTAACCTGTGAGACGTATCGGGCTAACTGACTAAAACACTGCCCACTGATATTTTATTCAACGACTATATTCGTGTCCCTGGCAATTTGCAATTTTACGCATCATGAGGAAAGTTAAAAATGAGCGCTCGGCGTTTATTCTCTTAAAAGTTTTCAGCGTCCAGTTGCCCAAGCTGCTCATACCCCAAACGGGTACTCCATCCTACTGCGGTGCCCGTCTTGGGTAACCAAGCTGGACGGCGTAAAAACGCACGCATGTTCGCCAGGCAGAGCATCTGCTGCTTCCACTGCAGACTGAGGCGACCGTCCTCTTTTAACAGGCGACGTGAGCCAGTTCTCCGTGCCCAAGGAGGACGAGTCTCCCTGTACCACAGAAATGCGCTCCTCTTCGTGTATTGGAATGACTGGAAGCCGGTTTCTCTAATGTATGTGCCTGTCATGTGCTTTAAAAATAAAACTCCTCTTAAACCGGTGTCATTCATCGAAAAAAGTCCATATTATCAATGAAACCGACTTTCCTAAAAGTACCACAGAGCGCGTAATTCATCGGGAGCCTTCGATCAAGACGCGCATTCCCTGCTGTGACGATTGATATGATAATCCGTTGTTAAATTGTACATTTGGCAATTCTAACATGACCTAATTATAATTACATTCCGTACTGATCAACACACACAGTAAGGCAAGGATATCCTTGCTTAAATCCGTCAGTTACTGGAATCAGTGTCAGTGTCAGACAGATTGAAGTTGTCGAATAGGGAACCAAAGGGAAATTAAAGTGAATGAATTATCCGCCTAAATTCCCCCGCATATCCGCCTTTCGCTTCTTCGCTGTTTCGTTTTTGCGCCACCGAAACAGCAGCGCGTCGCCGCTGAATAGTCGACCGAGATAACAGGTACGCTTCAAAAACCCGAAATGCATTAATTTCAAAGGACTAACAGATTAGTCCCCGCAATCTCCGACCCGAAGGCGAAGGGGGTTTGGCAAAATGAAAAAAAAAAAAGTACACCTTTTGTTCAGGAAAAAGGCGCAAATATGTAACAAGTGTTTTCATGTTACAGTCACTGTTTGCATCTGCGCACACATTGCCAGTGTTTAAACCTTGGGCATAGGTTGTTTTAATTAGGTTCCTGGCTGCATCTTCAAGGCAAAAATCGGTGGCTTTTAAACTGAATTAAAAAATGTTTATGTAACCCCCCTGATTTTCAGGTTGGCGCACTCTTGCCCCTGTGAAATGCGGAGCACACCTAAAACGGACAGCTCGACACTGCTGCTGCTGCTGCCCCGAATCCCCGTCGTTGGCGGCATAATCCGTCATAATCCATAATCCAATAAATTGCCCCAGAGAGTTAAGTCAATTTAACCGAAGGTTTGTAGGCAAATTATTAATTTTGGAGGGCACTGATTCTATGATAAGTATGACACTGCAAACATATGTAACAAATTATACTCAAAATACCGTAACTGTCATATGCGAAGCATTTCTGTTCAGATGCATAGGGACATCTATATAGAATACGTCTGCGCAATCGCTTTTTTATTTCGTGCCCCTTCGATTTTCAAACATTAACCTAGATTTCCTTTGCTGATTGCAGATGGCAAAACTTTCAAGCGTATGATTTTGTCCATCTTCTAACCAGAATGAAGTTCAAGAGAGAAGCAAGTCCCACGTCTGTGTCCACCATCCCTTATCAGGCCGCTAACACATTAATTACATCAAATATTAACAAGATATTCACCCCAATCCAAGCATGTACAAAACTATCTTCGCCACCATCCCATAAACCACAGTTTAAGGAATGTTATATGCAGTCCAAGGGGGGAAAAAATGGTTAACAAAGCATATATCATTAGGTTACGCACAAAAAACACGGAAAGGGAAAATATTAAGCTTCCATTTAGGGGAAACGGATACCGAATGGTCCCTGCTGCTCCTCTACACGCCACAGAGTGCTGTCACGGTCAGACATTACGCAAATCGTCGTTCTACTTAAATTCGCGCCAAAATTCAAAGTACACCGCAGCCAAACCACCGCATTCGCCTACCCATTCAGCCGGCGGAATGTTGAACCATATTTTAACAATCATTATCGCCATCGTCGCGGCAGTACCAAGAATTAAGCAACTCACAATTTATTATACATAATCATTCAAACACACATTGGAGAACATATTCTATGTAGAGAGGAGAACACTTTTTTTTCCCAGTTTTTTTATATTGATGTGCTTGTACGAAGCCCCCCTTAGAACCGCATACGTTGTCAAAGACTAGCTCTGAGTCATCCCAGGCAACAAACCCAGGGCCCTTAAATCGAAAACACATGTGATAATGATTTGGCAAACAGTTTTTTAATTCATATATTGAGCGTGTATTATTTGGCTAAGAAATAGAACTGCAGTTCCATGCATCTTAAATCTCTGAATATAATCCTGTATGTAAATGGTTAGAGAAGGTAATATGAATAAGAGTAACAGTCCACAATAAAATCTACAAAAGTACGAGATTAAAATAGCAATTTTTGCTTTTCTGGACAGCCAGCTATTCAGACCTGCAGCAGTAGCATTTTGAACTTTTTTATGAAAGAATTTTTTGACGCCCCTTACCCACCCATGTAGGTTCAGCAATAACACATAGCCCCAAGAATACAGACTGACTGGCACGAGCACAGGTGGGAAGCCATCTCTCTTCAGCTGGTGTTCAAGCCCAGTGGCTGTATGCTTCTGGCATGTCTGTATGCAACATTTCTGTTCCCTGATGGGTAAGTCATTTTACCCTGAGCGGAGTCACTTACCCCTCTTTTAATAACACAATGCAAACCAGGTGGCAGAAAACATCAGCTTCACAGTCACACCTCGACTCCAGAATGCTTCATGAAGCTGTACTTCTGTAGTTCACCAACCTCAGGCGATTGGGATAAGGGCTCATTTTCAAAGTCAATGTCTTTCCTGTCTTCCTTCTTTGTACAAAGGTTCGTTTCATCCGGCCCTTAAGAAGTTCCTGCTCTTACCTCCCGTTCGTCCTGCGTAGGACTCAGCACGGTGAAAAGATGGAATCCACAGACCGGACCAACTGGGACTCCCTTTATGGGCACCCCAACCATTCTATAATCGCTGTTGGAAACAGCTCTGTAAATGTGTCAGGGCAGAGCATGCCATTCCAGGGCGGGAGCACCCTGGTGACAGCCTTCATCTCGCTGACGGTGTTTGTCATTGGACTTATGGGTAACACACTGGCCATCTATGTGGTCCTGCGGTATGCCAAAATGAAGACTGTCACCAACATCTACATCCTCAACCTGGCAGTGGCCGACGAGCTGTACATCTTGGGTCTGCCCTTCGTCACCACCCAGAATGTGCTTTCCTACTGGCCCTTTGGCTCCTTTCTGTGCCGTGTGGTGATGACCGCGGACTCCATCAACCAGTTCACCAGCATCTTCTGCCTGACAGCCATGAGCATTGACCGCTACCTAGCCGTGGTCCACCCAATCAAGAGCACAAAGTGGAGGCGGCCCAGAGTTGCTAAGGTTATCAATGCCGCGGTCTGGGCTCTCTCGTTCGTGGTGGTCCTGCCTGTTGTCATTTTCTCTGACGTGCAGGATACGTTCAACACCTGCAATATGAACTGGCCGGAGCCCAAGGCTGCATGGTCCACTGCATTTATCCTGTACACGGCTATCCTGGGCTTTTTTGGTCCTCTGCTGGTTATCTGCTTGTGCTATCTGCTCATTGTTATCAAGGTGAAGTCATCCGGAGTGCGAGCAGGCTTCACCAAACGGCGAAAGTCAGAACGCAAGGTGACACGCATGGTGGTTATCATTGTGGTGGTCTTCGTACTCTGCTGGTTGCCTTTCTTCCTCACCAACATGGTCAACCTGGTCTTCATTCTGCCCGAGAACAACATCATGGCTGGCATCTACTTCTTCACCGTCATCTTGTCCTACGTAAACAGCTGCGCCAACCCACTGCTCTATGGCTTTCTGTCCGACAACTTCAAGCAGAGCTTTCGCAAGGCCCTCTGCATCCACAAGGCAAATGGGGTAGAAGATGGCGACCCTAGCCTGCCTCGCACAGAGAAGACCACCGTCAATGATTCCTTCCTCACGCCGAGAAGCCATGACTTTAACGGGCATGTGCAGAGCAGCCAGGTATGAGCGTCCCTCATGTGTTGACTTGTCCCTGACCTGGCGCCGGCTTCAACACAGCGCCAGAATGGTAGGCTCTGTTGAATAGATGCAACCTCGAGACACCGTGTATAGCCCGAGGACGTGGAGTTTTAAAAGAAATTAAAAGTCAGTGTTAGGCAAGCAAGACGGTATGACACATCCAGCCCCAGTGAGCTCAAAATGCTTGCCAGTTAACATTAGCTCCTCTACCCTGACTGTAAACCCCCCTCGCTGATGTTCATGAATTGGTATCTGTCAGGGGGTTGCTAGCAGTGGGTGACGATTATTTTCAGTAACAGCTGGGGGGCTTTGAGAGTTTCAGGAGGTGAAGTTTAATGAGGACCTACATGTGAAACCATAGAGCCTGTGACACGGTGGGGTGCAGTTCCTGGTGTGGAGGTAGAGGAATCACTGCTGTTAGCACTGACAAGTAATGTTTGCTTGTCTCCAGAGGCTTTCTTTATTTACCTTATTAAAGGTGCTAAAATAGTGATAAAATCACATTAAGTGCAGGATACTCAAAGACAAAGAAGGCTGTAAACAAACAACAAAGAAGTTACAGATCATTTAATTAATAATTAGCAATTAGACGCTGATTGGAGTGTGCTGCTAACGGTAAGTGTGGGGTACGCAAAACTAACGAATGCCGAACATGAAAGACGAAGAAGCTCCAGATCGTTTAATTAGTAATTAGACACTGATTGATTGGGGGGGGGGGATTGTTTCTTTGAGTACGGCAGAATGCCAGATCAGGGCCATAGGCTGAGTTCTGGTGAGGAGGTGGTGAATCTAAAAGAAGTAAATTCATAATAAATTCCTAAATTTATGTGACGGTCACAAAGTAAATGCTGATACCTGACATGTGTGCATAAATGACAGATAAAATGATTAGAGGGATGAAAATTGGTTGCATTGACACATATCGGCATAAACACACACCCATAGACAGATATACACACAGACGGACAACTGCAACGATCTACATTACTACGCAAAAGTCAACTACAGACACGTCTGCCACTGACACGCATGCATAAACGCACACTGAACTTTGTGAACTCTCATATCTGTGCATATATGAATATATGAATGCCTTCAGAGGCGTGTGGGCGGAAAGACAGGAGGAGACGTTTGGTGTTGTTCTAAACTAGTGTTTATATGACCTGTTAAAGCATTTCATGGGATACGTGCCGTTTTTCGGACATCAAGCTCCTTAAATGTACCTGCATTATTAAGTTAAGAGGATTTCTATTTATTTGTTTCACATGTCTCTTCAACTAAATCTAAGCAACTAACCATAAGAAAAAAGCAGGAAAATCCTAGGATGACCGATGCAAAACTAATCAGACCACATATTCATCATGGACGCCTGTTGGAGTGTAACCGAAACAATGATTTGGTCAAAACACAGGCCTGTCCTGTGGATAGGACTAGTCACAGTACTTGTTTAATCAGTGGATATGACTAGTCACAGTACTTATTTAATCAGTGGATAGGACTAGTCACAACGCTTGTTTAATCAGTGGATAGGACTAGTCACAGTACATGTTTAATCAGTGGATAGGACTAGTCACAGTACTTGTTTAATCAGTGGATAGGACTAGTCACAACGCTTGTTTAATCAGTGGATAGGACTAGTCACAGTACTTATTTAATCAGTGGATAGGACTAGTCACAGTACTTATTTAATCAGTGGATAGGACTAGTCACAACGCTTGTTTAATCAGTGGATAGGACTAGTCACAGTACTTGTTTAATCAGTGGATAGGACTAGTCACAACGCTTGTTTAATCAGTGGATAGGACTAGTCACAGTACTTATTTAATCAGTGGATAGGACTAGTCACAGTACTTATTTAATCAGTGGATAGGACTAGTCACAACGCTTGTTTAATCAGTGGATAGGACTAGTCACAGTACTTGTTTAATCAGTGGATAGGACTAGTCACAACGCTTGTTAAATCAGTGGCTAGGACTAACTGGTGAACACTGTGTGCTGTGAGCTCCCACTTGTGATGTTTTTAAATTTCATTGTCTTTGCAGGGCATCCAGTTGAAGTCTTGCAGTAACTCAGAGGCGGAACCAAGGCCCGTGGGGCTGAGGGTGATTGGCCAATCCACGCTATAAACACTGCAATCTTTCTTTCCCTCTTTCACTCTCTCTCCCCTCTTTCTTCATCCCCCTGACCTCTTGCCACATGCTTAAGGTCTCGCCACACACCCCACCAGTACAGTCTTACCTGGATGACCTCCGGCCACATCTGGAGCCCCCGTCAACAACATCACCTTTCCTCATGCCACTCGGGCACAACCTTTGACCTCCCTCTGAACAAGGGTCCAACTGACTATGACCAATTGTGCTGTGCAGTGTTGCGCATCATCCCAGACGAGGTAAAGAGGCACTGGGAAGAATGTTCAATGGAGTTTGAAAAACTTTGAATAGCTGGGGCAGAAATAAGGAGGTCCAACATCCATAAGCACTTTGATACATACATTTATGTACTTACATATGTCCTCTGCACTGGTCTGGTGTACACAGACAAGCATCTGAAGACCCAGAACACAAATCAAACCAGTTTTCCCGCAGAGGGCCTGAAAAAACAGACCCACCACAGATGCATCTGGCAGCCCAAAATGCGTTAGCGTCATCTGAGGACCGATGTGAGCCGTATCATGCCAAAAACATGCTTTCAGCTAAATCACCATCCGGCCACCTTTGTCGTCCCCACATGAAGGGCGCGACACGTGTGTTAAAAGCAAGTGATGGCTTTCTGCATCGCACCCAGCCCCATGTCCTTCGACAGAGCTCTGTCCAGAGGTAAAGACTTAACCTATGACTCCACATCACCAGAGCGAGGTATTCTGGGTAAAAATCCCACACATGACATGCTCTCTTGTGACAGGAATTTAATGAGGCTATACTGCAGTGCTGTTAAATCTTGTTTTTTCAAATTACAGCACTTGATGCACATAGGCTTGCTGCATTGTTTGTGTAAGGCTGACATCATCTCTTTCTTGGTTTGTCGTCCTGTAAACATGTGTAGCATATAATGTATCAAACATAGGGGGGAGCCTGTATGTAATTGTACTCAGATTGGCTGATCAGTACTGACTTGTGTGCCATTTTTTGACTTTTGTGATGTACAGCCCTTTCCTGTGCGCTTGTCATGTGACCTGGGTGGCAGCAGACCCCCAGCCGTGCCCATATACCCTCCTCTGTTGTTAGGTAAGCTGCCAAACACCGCCAATTTTACGCGGGTGTCACGCGTACCACTCCTTGCGTGTCCCCGTACACACCCTGAGTGTGTGAGCCAAATGACAACAAAAAGCATCTTTGTGCACCTTTTTGGTGAAAATGTAGCACTGTTCCTGCTGGTTAATAAAACTGTTTATGGAAAATAAACTAGGTCGTTATCTGTAGTGTTTCACTCACGGTGTCAACTGCGTGGCAGACGGGGAGGAGAGAGCGAGAGAGTCGTGTCCAGACATGATTCACCTTTTCTTCCACGGACTTACTAACTGAAAGATTGTCACACTTAGCTTGCAGAGGAACAAGATTAAAGGAAACCTGAGACTGGAGGCTTCGCCGGGGTACCTTAAACAGATAATAATGCACATAGTCCCCATATGGACAGCCAAGCCTCCATCTATTGCCTCTTCCATGCTGTGTGGTTCTATCAAACAAGAAGTCGAGATGGTGTGCAGGGGAAATCGACAAGCTTCGTCAAACTGTCATGGGAAATTGACTCAAGCCTCAAACAGAGAATTAATTTAAAAGTACGTATTTCTTATTCCAACACACGTGTATTGGTGAGCAGCGAGAGTCTCTGGTGCTGACAGAGTGAGCATCCCAGTCGCTCGTCCTTTATAGGGAATCAGCGAGCAGGTTGAGAAAAATCAGTGGTGTAAAAGAGGACAGATTCTACTCTCAGCCCCTCAGCCAGCAGCCTGTCCACTCTGAGAGTGACGAAAAGAAAACAGCCTCAAAAAACCATTGTGGGCTTCATGGAAGAGTGTAGGTGCAGTCATCCTCCAGAAAGGCCGGCTTTTTAAACGTAGCGTGCTCTGTCACGGCTGCTACTGCTAGCGTACTTAGAACGCCAAATCAGAAAAAGCTGGGATGGTATGGAAAATGCCAATAAAAGGAAAAAAAACAGTGATTAAGTTTACTTTGACTTTTATTTTATTGCAAACAGTATGAATTCAAGATATTTCGTGTTTTGTCTGGTCAGCTTCATTTCATTTGTTCGTATACATACTGTCTTCAAACTGTCCGCAATGAAATAAAAATTGAAGTAAATTTAAGAATCACTGCGTTTTATTTTTATTTGCATTTTCCATACCGGCCCACCTTTTTCTGATTTGGGGTTGTATATCCGGCACCCCGCAGATGTTCCCAGTGTCTTTTCTGTCCCTCCTGAGGTGGTGCTGTGTTTGATTGCTGATTGCGGCCCCCCGGGTGCAGTAAAATCATTCATTCTCCCGAGATGAGCACTGTTCCTGTGTGTGGTATTGAACCCCCCCCGCCCCCCCGGCTGAGCTGCCCATTGCATCATAAGGCAATCATTCAACCTGGGTAAGTTCATTGGGAGAAACCAGGTGCGAGCAAACAAAAGTCTCCAAACCAGTGGCCTTTGGGGGTGTAGTTCTGTTCAACCTGGACTGGCTGCAGGATACTCTTCTCTAGTTAACATCATTTCAAAACGGACGTACGTTCATTGTCAGTCATCCAGGTGGAGCGAAATGTTCTGTTGGTTTTGGGAATTTAATTTCCAGAAAGGAATCAGCTTTTGTACCTTTGATTGAAGTGCCCAGTACCAGGACTAAGGTAAACAAATGAAACTTCTGTGATTTGACTGTAACGTTTGCATATATAGTCAGACATTGATTAACTGCAAAAACACCTGTGATAAACAGTATTATCAAAGCAACATTTATGAATGCAATCTTAATTGTCATTGTAGGAAGACAGCCAGTAGACAAATCTCTGCATATTCCAGATAAAATTACAAAAGATTTATTTTTAATATGCCGACATTTCACTGACAATACAAACCATTAAACAGAAGCAGCAAGGAAGCCTGATTTGACGGCCATAAGAGAATCATAATTAGCATATAATACGTCTTCTGGCAGAACAGCAGCGGTGATGGCAGGACAGAGAAATTGCTGTCCTCATATAAAGCAGAACATCAATTACAGAGCAGCGGACTCACGACATCTGCTGCAGGGATCAGATGGACTTGTGAAAATATAAGAGCCCCGCCTTTCATTATGCAAATCTGAATGCTGAGCAACATTTCATTTACTTGTGTCTTCAGAAAATGCCGAAAAAGGAAAGCATCCAGAAAACATCCAAAATCAGAGATGGCACTGGTGCAGTGTTGCATCTCCTCTGTAAACTGTGGTTTTCGTGACGACACAGAAGTGTCAGCTTTAACAGACTTCATCCTCCCTTCCCTATACCGGGCAACGCTTAGGGAACGTATGGGGGACGTATGGAGGACGTAGGGTGGAACATACAGAGGCGGATATGTAGCATAGAAGAGAACCGCACATATCAATACTAAGTGACAAATGCCCCCCCCCCCCCCCATTTGTCACTTGGGGTGTAATGGGAAAGGTTTCTAACAGTAATGAACAGTATCCTCGCTGACATGCCACTCACGTTAACCTCCATAATAACCTCGGTTCCATGGAGTGCTTGATTTTGAAATGAATTAGGAGTTGGGGAATGAAGATCCTGAACTACATCCTCCTCTTGAAGCTGCTAAATTAGTCTGAGGTTTGCTGTGGTGGGGGGCATTTATCTGCAATGCAATCAGAACCCCGCCCCCTCCCCCTCCACCCAAGAGGGCTAATACCCAATTGAGCTCAGATGAGAACTACTTGCCTGGTCTTCTACACCATTGCCTGCCAACCATCATCCCTCAATTCCCTTGTTTCCTCATGTTGTTTTACCTCCTGTTACTGTCTTGAAAGTGTCTCCACCACAAAACTTCATGTCTTTTCAATGACAACCTGAGTCATAGAGGTCTAAGTCACTAGATCTCTCTTTGGCTTCTTCACCACCGAGGATCTGAGCTTTCTGGTCCCAAGTTTGTCGTCAGTACATCGTTTGTATTACCGTGGAGCGCTGCTGCCACTGGAAGGCTTTTCTGCTCACACACGGCACGTTGGAAACTGCAGGATGTTCCTGTGAAACTACTATGAGTCTCACCCTGGCAGTTATTCAACCATTTATTCATAAGTCTCAGATGGATCTGATAAATGTCTCCTAAAATGGCATTACTGTCATTTTAAGAAATCTATTTTTCCACTTTTATTGTTTTAAAAAATCACTTTAAGATGGCAAGTCCTGTGAAACTGAAGTGACAGGTCAGTTAATGCCAACTCTCTCGCCTACGGAGCGGAGGACGTGCAAACAGCAACTGACAGAGTGAAACTTAACCTTAGAAAAGGTGGAAATTTGCCCAGGGATGAAAGAAACCGGGTGGAGCTTTGGGTTGCAGTCTGTGACCCAGCTGAGGTCCTGCAGTGTCTAGAACAACCAGAAGCACCGTGAGTTTGGATTGCTGAGTGTCTCAAAGTTTAACCCTCCAATCTCAAACCCAGGCTTTCAGCTGCCTTCACGTGGGCTCCAGACGGCTCCCCCATGGTGATTTTTAGTCACTTCCCCCTTCTCTGCCTACATTTTAGCATGACTCAGCCTCTCAGAAGGTATATGACAAAGCAGCAGAGGCTTCACTGGTGCCCCTTTGAAAAGGTCAGTTAATCAACAGTTAATCAGTTATATTATAAGAATGAAGTTAATAATAATGCTGCACTACACAAATCACAACACACTGAGAAATTTCATGTCTGATTTCTCAGACGGCATGAGGATTACGGCAGGGCACCATTGGGATGGGGCATCAGTCTATTAGAAGACACACACACACAAAGCTTATGAGGTAAACGTGTGATGTTTATGTTGGAATGTGGTAAGGTGGAAAGAAAAGCACATTCTTCTATGTTGTTTTACGACCAGCGTACCTCATAAGCTTTTTCCATGAATAACCTTTAAGGTCATCTAACATCATAACATAGACCCATAAATTGGGGTCATGACCTGACCTCATGACGTTCACGTCATAAATTGGACATGCCCCCTTGACCTTAAAGGTCACGGCTTGACCTCTTGACCTTTAGGTCATAAATCTTTTTGACATTTGCTGGCTTATTTACCTCTCTTTAATCTTCTCTGACGTAGACCGATCTTAATTTTCCCTGATACAGACCGATCTTAATCTTCCCTGACGTAGACCGATCTTAATCTTCCCTGACGTAGACCGATCTTAATCTTCCCTGACGCAGACCGATCTTAATCTTCTCTGACGTAGACCGATCTTAATCTTCTCTGACGCAGACCGATCTTAATCTTCCCTGACGCAGACCGATCTTAATCTTCTCTGATGTAGACCATTCTTAATCTTCCCTGACGCAGACCATGCAGGCAATGCGATGCCCGATGGACGAGTTGCCTTTGACCAACTGTGTCATGGTGAATGAGAAGGACCTGTAGCCCGGACAGTGAGTCTGTTGAGTTGGTCGTCAGCGTCAGTTAAAGCAGTTTTATATTTCCGTTGCTGACTCTCCTGGAGCTGGAGTTGATAGCGATGACAGAGTGTCATCACTGTAATGTTTTTTTTATGGGCCCACTTGAACTATGTCCTATGTGGAACCAGGCACTGTATAGTTGGTGACTAATGCAGCCGGCTGCAATAGGAGACAACAGGGAGCAGGTGCTCAGAAGAACAGATGAGTCTCTGTGTTTCCTGCGGTGACCACTGCCTTTATACTAGTCTTCATTGACTTTTTCTGGATCTTTAAGTTTCATGACAGATCCCTTAAGGGTGGCAATGCAATTTGTCCAACCTGCAGTGTACCTTGACGATGGCCAGCTTTCTCCAAGAAATGTTTCATTGCTCTGGTTTCATCATGCGTTTCTTATGTTCTGCAGCCATGTCACAGTGAAGACCACCCCCACGTGTAAATTTGTTTATCACCATCAAAACATACCGCAGTGTGGTGTCGGGGACTATTGCCTTAAGTGTGCCACAGGTAGGGGGCATTGTTGCCTTTTATTGGTCATCCTGTTTGCTTGTCCTGGAGGTAAATAACGCCATTCTAGAAAATCATTTTGAATATCATTTTAAGTATAAACCTGTTTAATTTATAAAGGGTATTTGGAAGGTATCACTCACTGAAATTAAGGGTGATTACTGAAAGCTCTTAATAAAACTGACATTAATTTCATTCATTTTAGAATAAAAAAAGTTTGAATCAGACATAGCACATTTAGTCTTTAGTTAAAATCTGTAGGTTAATCAAGGCTGTAGGGCTGAAGAAAACAAATATGAAGAATTAAGTACCAGTTTTAACTAAACAGATTTACCTTGACTAAACAGATATTTAGCTTAAGACAAGTGAGAAAATGCAATCTTTCGCTAATATAATAACTTTATGTTGTACAGATGCTTGACAATCTCTGTCAATGAAAAGCTAGCTTATTTTAATGTGAATCATGACAGTTTCCTGTACATATCTTTAAAGGATCAATGTAGTAAGCCGTTTAAAACTCTTCCACTGTCATTCGCTGTCGTGCCCTGCTTCTTCTGTTTTTCCCCAGTGTGCCATAATGGGGCACACCTGTTCTGTGTTTTCCCCTCGTGCTTCCCAGGCCTGTTTTTCCCCAGTCCAGTCATTGATGTCACCACTGTGTGTTTCCTGCTTGGGTCCTGCCTCTCAGATTGTCCCTTGGTGATCCCCTGTCTTTACGTTTTGGACCTTAACCCCTTTGTATGATAAACCTTCGTGTCACTCCTCATCCCGCCTCGGAATCCTTCGAAGCACACGCCTGACATTTGCTAAAAGAAAATCATTAAGAAATTAATCATTTTTATTCATTTAAAATGTTTTCTCATTTCAGTTTAAATTATACAGGTAGAGTAAATTTGGAAATTATTAATGATTAAAGTTCACATTTTAAAACCTTAACCTAGCATTATTACAGTGATGCCTCAATAATTCATTCTAAATTAATGATACATTGCTTTACTTAACTGTACAACAGCCTTTTGGTAAATGTAGTGATTAAAGAGACCAGGATGCACTCACTAGTTGTCTTCAGTCTTTGTTGCGGGTGTTCAGTTTTGGTCTCTGGCTTATCAGATCAGATGGGTCCTGTGACTCAGTGCTGGATGGGTGTATGGATGGAATTATTTTCGGGCTTCTGATGGTATAACTGAATTAGTTCATTTTGCACTTTGTCGTGTAATGCCTACGCTTGACATTGTCTTGGTGATGCAGGATATTTTTGATAAGAATTTGGAGACAGGGGCCAGTTGTGTTTCGCTTCATGATTGGCCGCCCTTGGCCACATTCAAGCCTGCCCAAGATCTTCGTGTACCAGACGAGTAAGCAAATTTCTGCTTCCTTCATTTGCACCCGCAGCAGCACATGAGGCCAAGATTTAGGATGTTAAAGTACTGGCTGAGGTGTGCATCACTTAGAGAGGCATGAAGAATCAAGAACTGGGGCCAGCGAATTGGCCGTTAATAAGTTCACCACCTTCTGCCCAACTCAACAGCGGCATCGTACATTTTCGAGAAGACCAAGCAGTGTGTGGGCACCATGACCATGGAGGTAGACTTCCTGAAGAAGAAGAGCGTGGACAGCAGCCGCTATGACTCAGACAAGATGGCAGCAGCGTTCATCCAGCACTTCATTAGTCAGAACTTTGTTGTGAGACAGCAGGAAGGGCGCTGGGCACTATGTAATACAGATGCCAGGGCAACTGAATCACCATGGTGCTCTGGATAACTGCTTTGTACTTCTGTGACATTACTATAGGCACTTGATAACTGAACCACCTGCCGATTCTTGGGTAATTATTTCGTGATGTTCCCCAAGATCCAAGATCCAAGTCACCTCTGGGATGCTGGACATGGCTCCTTCATAGCTGGTTTTTAGCTTCTGTGACACATTCTTCGCCTTGCGGGTCAAGGACAACCAGGCTATGGACCCTAGTAACCTCAAGGGGGAGCGAGGGTCTGGCGAGAAGCACAAGGTGAACTGAGGCAGCTCAGACTAGTGAAAGATGTGGGGATTATATGAGTATTTTGAGCTGTTCCTCTCCGCACTTGTTTTCTGACATGTCGTTATTCTCACTTCCTGTAGATTGACATTGGCCTGTTGCTAGGCAATAGTCAAGTGGTTCATCTGTCACTCTGGTTGGTAAGTATTGCTAAGGCATCAATATGGAGTTTTTTTAAAGCACATTGCTAACTGAGCATTCTACGCTATTGCCACATTTTTGAAAATCACTTGGACCATTTCTTTACATTTTCTTGTTCCGTTCTTCTGTTGGTTCCGGCACCTTCTGTGCATCTTGTGCTGTGCCTATTTTTTCTCGTCTGGTTCCTGTATTTTCTCGTCTTCATACACTATATTAATTCTTCTTGACATTCTGCAGGAAAGGCTAAAAACAGGGAGGTACGCCAGCCCATCTTTAACCCTGACTGAGAGATTGGACAAGGAGTTCTCTGACATCTTTTATGTGGGCTTTTGCCTCTGGGACTTTTGTGCCTGATATCGTGGAGCAGATGGTTGAGCACTCCCCCCCTGAACTGGATCGATACTTGAAGTGGATTTCACCCACAAACAATATTATGTGTATTTCTGTTCCTGACCCCAGAATGCCCTGCAGGCCATTCAACACGCCCTTTGATCCGAGAAACAGCACTCTGGTTTCCGCACATTTCACCATTCATCATAGGAGATTGACTTTTGTGCACTGGATGCACATAAAATACAGTGATAGCTGTTGAAGTTAATGATTTGAAATGATGAAAATGGCATCGGTCTCATTATCTGAAGGGTTAGTCAGAGGTGTCGATTATAGAAAGCACACAGTTAAGCCATTATTTCAGAATACTGATTTACGAAAGCATGCAGTCAAGTCATTATTTTGGAGTGCTGATTTACAAAAGCATGCAGTTAAGTCATTATTTCTGAATACTAATTTACAAAAGCATGCAGTTAAGTCATTATTTTGGAGTACAGATTTACGAAAGCATGCTAAAGTCATTATTTCGGAATACCGATATACACACACGTCAGCCTTTAGCATCCAACAGCTGACCTCATTGAGTTGTTGGGTGTCCTCTACCTCATGTTCTGTTCTTCCTGTTCTATCTTCAACCAGATCACCTGACTGCCTCCTCCAATACATTGCTGTCCATCTGACTGTTTTACCTTATTGTTGTTACATATTGTGTTAATGAACTTGTCCTGCCCGGTGCTGGCCAGAGGAGGATGGGCTTCCCCCTTGAGTCTGGTTCCTCCCAAGGTTTCTTCCTCCTGAGGGAGTTATTCCTTGCCACATTCACCTTTGGCTTAGTCTCTGGGGACCTTGAGCCCGGGACTATGTAAAGCGCTTTGTGACAATGCTCTTTGTTAAAGGTGCTATATAAATAAAACTGAATTGAATTGAATTGAATAGGCTCAAGACTCACTGCAGCCCTGTATGGGATAAGAAGTTTTGATGGATGGAAAGATGCTGGGTTAACATTCTCTTCTTTTGTCCTAATATGCCTGTGTGAGAATCTTGTCAACGGTGTGAGAAATCTAACTTATTAGTCTTAATGAGAATTACTTTTTAGTGTTTGAAATAATGTATTTATTAAGGGGTTCTAGCACAGTGCTGAAATCCCTTTGGAATTATCAAGATGCATAGCATGGATATCATTTTTCATCACATCAGCCCAATTGTTCAGTTCAGCACTGTAAACTGCCTACTCCAGTACTGCGTGCTTCAACCTCCCAATCATGGTCCATCCTAGCAAAGTGTACTGCCCATCCCAGTGTGCTTCAACATCCCAATCATCAGTGTCGCCCACTGCATGCTAACCCCCCCATTCACCGCTTTCTGCATTATTTCATGGCCCATCCCAGCACTGAGTACTGCTCATCCCATCACACTGCGTGGTTGAACTACCCAATCACCGTTTCTTGCATAATTCCATACCTATTGCCCCCTAGGGGGGCCCCAAATGCCCATGCCAGTACTATTTGCTTCAATGCCACCATTCACTGCTTTCTGCACTAATAAACGGTCCATGCTCTCCCTGTCAGCACTGCATGCTCGAACCTCCTAATCGTCGGCTTGCAGTTATATTTAGTTAAGAATGTCTTTCTTTGAGAATTATCCTTAGCTAGGCTTAGAATTGCTGTGATTTCTCATAATTTAAAATGATACATTTTTTTTCCCTTAACACATTTATTAAGAAGCACAAATGCTTTTAGTGAATACGCAGAGCTGTGAAAAAAATTGCACCATTCCTGATAGAAAAAGAAAACCCACGTGAACGTACAATAGTATTTTTTATCTTTTTTCAAGCAGCAAAAATATCCAATGCCCCTGCCCCCCATATGAAAGTCATTGCCACCATAGTTTCAGTACTTGGTTGTGGCACCTGTATCAGCAATAATCACAGCTAAATGCTTTCTATAATTTTACATCTGTTTTTCACATCTCTGCTGTGGAATTTTAGCCCCCTTTTCTTTGCCGAACTGGCCGAATTCGAGTGTTGACTGCTGGTTTCAGATCCTGCCACAGCATCTCTACTCAGGAGTTTAGCTGCTTTCATTTAGCAGTTGACGACAGGAGAAATGAAGCCGGCTAAGTTAAATAATAAAACTGCAGGAATATTTTAGGGTGAATGAACCCGTATTTCCTAAGTGTTTGTGATTTTACCCTCAAAGTTGTCTTGCGGTGCATGCAGACCCAAATTAAGGTTTTTCTTCTTGACTTCTATGCATGTGATGCATTGCCTGTGATATCCAGCAATACAAAGGCTTGCTATAAATCACTCTATCATATATTTTCCTAGTAAATTATTGTAATATCCATTGTTTCCAAGGGTGGTCATTTTTAGTGGTGTGCCCTTATGGAACATCTGAAATGAAAACTATATGTAGCAATATAAAGGTGAGCAAGCATCAAGTTGTTACTGGAGAACAGACCCAAGTATCCTAAATACCCAGTGCAATATGCTGGAGACAGAAGACAAATAAATGTGTACTGTGCTAAGAATCTCACCATGGTCAATGTCCTTAGTACTGGTTATTCTTACTTTAATGTAACAGAGTGAGGTCGGAGCTTGTGTTTTGGGTTAAGGACTCAAGGCCAACATAATAAGCTTCTTACTAACAGCTCAGGCATGCTATTTCTAACAATTAAACTCAATGCACTTCAGCAGTCTACGCTGGTATGTAAGAAAACAACAAATGATCACAACAAAGCAGCAAAACACTTCATACTGGAGAAAATGGACCAGCTGTGGGTGGAACTGTGAGGCCGTCTGTATTTTTCTTCTCTTTTTGTCTTGGCCGCTCTCTGGCATTCTTCTGCAGTACGGGTAACATATTGAATAAGTATAACTTGTTGAATAATGCTTGTGTATAGAGAGGAGATGTGTTTTTCACCATTAGTGGTCTTGGACTCTTTAAAGTATCCTCATTCTACTGACAGATTATACTTCGGTTGGACCACGTTTCTCCAGTTTGGTCTTACAAGCTCTCCTGATACACCTGATGAAGCCCCAGCCTCGTGCGAGTACTTCACCCGTCAGCCAATTAAACAGCTTCAACGACGACCGTCACTCTGAGATGCTGCGGCAAGACTGAATTGCACTGTGGCTGTGTTTGTAGTGGGAGGATGATGCCTGTTCTCTGGCTGTCATTCCCACAGATGCAGAAAGGTGGCAGCAGATCTAACATCAGCTATTTATGATCTTCGGATCTAAAGGAAATTCTTCTTTCAGCCCATACACATAGTTGACTGTAAGTCAAACTCATTTCTGTATCAGAGGATACAGTATTTTGGCCTGGGATTTTGGTTGCCTTATTGCGCTTGTTCAGTGGCTACTGAGAACATGTGTTGAAATTTTGTGTAAATCTACAATATAATGACTTTATCTGGACTATTTCCATGTGATAATAAAATGATTAGTTTCCTAATGCACTGCAGCAATTAAAAATATCAATTTTTTGCCTGGAAATGTGATACACAGGGAGAAGCTAGCTGGCCAAGCTTGATATTGCAGGCTCAGTTGGAAACATATCTGAAAGAATCACTTTCACAGCAGGACAGATAAATGAACAAAAGTCAAGTCCTCAGTTGTTCTCTTAACAATGTTGGACTTTGTCCTGCCTGGTGCTGGCCTGAGGAGGACAGGCTTCCCCTTTGAGTCTGGCTCCTCCCAAGGTTTCTTCCTCTT
>JAACJT020000075.1:1033430-1063187 GCA_009936485.2 Gymnarchus niloticus
TCATTAGCAGCTTTTTATTATTATAATGCAGGCTGCCACCCAATGGTCACATATATTCTACTTCTTCTTCAGATGCAATTTTGAAATATTTTAACCCCACCCCTGTGAGTTTTGAGCCACCTGTACACACCCTCTCCACCTTACCTTCCAGTGATAGAGCATCAGATTCTCCTGTCCTCTCCATATCTGCCCAGCCCAATGATGTAACATCAAGCACTCCTGTCCCTTCCACCTCAGACAAGCCCAGTGACAGAGGATCAGGTTCTCTGGTCCTCTCCACCTCAGCGCAGCCCAGTGGTATAGCATCAAGTAGTCTTGACCAGGATACTGAACTCCATAGTTCTTGAGTTCTCAAGTTCACTGAGCTACATCGAACACCAATATTGTTGCCAATGCTTAAAGCATTAACACCAATATTTAAAGCATTCAGGCTAATCCATCTTCCCAATTAGACCCAATAAATCTTTTGATGTTGATTGGTTTATTATCGCATTTTGTAAAATACCTTATTTATATTGTATTTATAATTTTTTTATGTTAATTGTTTCTCTAACACTGTTTGGGGAGGGTTGTTCTTGTTTGTTTGTTTCTAAAAAAAATCTCAAAGACATAAAGCTATGCTGTTTCTGTCGGTCTATGATTACAATGTTTGGTGGTGGAACTGGCTGTGATGCGAGAGGCAAGAGCTGACATCCTGCCTAGGGCACCAAATTGGTCAGGGCCAGTTCTGCTAACTATATTAATTATATTCAACTTTAAATATGAGTAACAACAAACTTTTTAAAAGGCTTTTAAAGCCTTTCCAATCAATAATGTAACTTTGTTTAAAAGAAAATTGAAATTCTGTACTTTATATATTATAATAAATAATATGGATACAACAACAAACATAGACACTCAGCATTGATGAAGCAGACACAGAAAAGGGCAAGCTTCCAGCCTTTTTGCCCTGGGAGTGCAAAATCAGAAGAAGAGGCAATTCAACAGTCAGACATGGAACATCACACAGCTGCTGCATGTGTGAGATGCTGAAATTGTTTGCAGACCTTACACATGCCTGAGGCAGATGTCTTTTAGTCATGGCAGGAGACATAATGCTCAGTATTGCATTATGTGGTCAATGGCAGTGTTTACAAACACACTTGTGTATGAAAGCTGTTTGTATCAGGAGCAACAGTGATTATTTTAAATAAATGTAGAAGAGAACTACCTGAGAGGTACAACTGATGTCATTGAGGTAAAACTGGAAGAGCTTCCATATATCAGAATTTATGGCTGTAGAGAATTTCAGATGGACCTGAAAGCTGGCTCCAAGGGAACAACAGGTTGGGTAACACTTGTTGCCCTCTCTTTCTCTCTCTTTCTTTCCCTGCCTCTTCCTGACAGAGATGTTGTGGTATGCACATAGCAGAAAACAAAATTACAGCTTTGCTCTGTGTTAGCCACACCCGCATCCAGATTATAATTCAGCCTGGTAAAAATAGCAGTGGGTAGCTGGACACTCCCAGGATTTTATAGGTTCTGTGGGGAGACAACTACAGGTTCAGAGCCCAGCCTCTCTCTGAAGTGAAGCCTCTTTAATCAGAGGTACACATGGCTTTAGAGTGCTTCCCCATTAATAGCAGATACATTTTTGTCCTGAAATATCTTAAGTAGTGATATATATATATATACTGTACATATACATATACAAAGGCAGACATGCCAGTATACCTCCCTTCTCCCCAAGTATATTGTACCTGCTTACCTCTGAATTGAAGCGGATCTGGCACACATTGCAGGAGATGACAGGTCGCTTGGCTTTGACCAATGGCACTCCAAAAGTATGGTTGATCAGAGCCTTCTGCACAGGGTCCATCTAAACAGATGGAAGAGGAAGACTAACTATAAGCCAGAGACAGCCTACATAAGTAGGCTTCTTTTAGGAGGCATTGTTAAACCTTTTCAGTGCCTTGAATGTAGAACCAGTTAATGCAGCTCCCTAGAAAATAGTGGACCCGGAAGCAGGACACAATTAACAAACAGAAGGAATAAAATAAGAAATATCTTGAAGGGTGTTTGAAGCTAAAATCCTACTCACCTTTGAAACAGAAAGCACATTCTGGGACAAAGATTGCAGATACAGCCTGGTATTGATCAGAAAGTGGCTACAGTACTACTGGCCAGAGCCAGGCCTCTGCTCAGTTCAACACCTAAGACCCAAGGAGTTTCATGCCTAGAGTTTGATTGTATTTTATGAAGTGCACTAAATATATCCTGCAATGGTATATCAGGTGCCAAAATGTGATACTATAATAACAAACAGCAAATGAAATAAGGAAGAACTGTCTGATTTTTTTTTATATAATAGACAAGAACCAGGCCTATTTCTGATGAGCTAAAGTGGGCTTTGAGATAGGGTAGAGGCCTAAACTGCTTATTTGGAAATTATTTTGACTGTACGGTGTTTCCCAAACAACAAACCCTGGATTACTCCTGATATCATGGTGCTCCTCAAGCAGAAGAAGAGAGCCTTCAAGTCAGGAAACAAGGAGGAGCTATGCAGAGAGAGCTGAAGAGATTGATCAGAGAGGGGAAAGACAACTACAGGTGGAGGATGGAGAATCAGCTGCAGCTGAACAATGTCGGCCAAATCTGGAGGGGCCTTAGAACCATCTCAGGCCACAAGGATCAAAACTCTCAGCCTGTGGGGGATTTGAAGCTGGCAAATGAATTGAATAATTTTTTCAACAGGTTGATTCATTATCTGCCCCTCCCCTTGTACTGTCCTCCCTGTTGCAGCCTTCACCACCTGCTAGCCACCCCTACCTTAGCTTTACTTCATGCACCTTACACCTCTACTGCATTCTCTGCTCACTGCCTGTCCGTCTCAACCACAACTTCCAGTGCACGATCACCCTGCTCCAACTTGTCTCTTTCTGCAACCCAGGTTAGGAAGGAACTCAGGGGGATCAATGCAATGAGGGCAACGGGTCCAGATGGCATCAGCTCAAGGCTTCTCAAGTCGTGCGTGGATCGACTGTGTGGGATAGTTGAGTATATCTTAAGCCTGAGCTTGAAACTGGGGAGAGTGCTGCACCTATGGAAATCATGTTGTGTGGTTCCAATACCAAAGACCCCTCACTCCAAGGGTCTCAATAACTGTAAGCCGGTGGCTTTGACATCCCACCTTATGAAGACCCTGGAGCAGTTGGTCCTCTCTCACCTTCGGCCCCTGGTGAGCCCAATGCTGGTCCCACTTCAGTTTGCTTATCAGCCTGGCACTGGGGTAGATGATGCTGTCATCCACCTCCTACATTGATCCCAGTCTCACCTGAAAGATGCTGGGAGCACTATGAGAATCATGTTCTTTGATTTCTCCAGTGCTTTCAATACCATCCTACCCATGATCTTGAGAGACAAGATTGCATACACTGGAGTGGACCATGATCTCACCAGATGGATTCTGGACTACCTCACCAACCGACCTCAGCATGTGAGGATCCGGGACTGTGTGTCTGATAGGGTCATCTGCAGTACAGGAGCCCCACAGAGAACAGTTCTAGCTCCGTTTCTCTTTACCATCTACACTGCAGACTTCTCCTACATCTCCACAAACTGTTTCCTGCAAAAATTCTCTGATGACTCAGCAATAGTTGGCCTCATCACTGATGGAGACTACAGGGAGTACAGAGAATTAACCTAGGACTTTGTGGACCTTTGCTGGCAGAACTGCCTGCAGATCAACACTGGAAAAACCAACGAGCTGGTGGTAGATTTTTACAGGCACAAAGATCTGCCATTTAAACCAGTGAACATCCAGGGAATGGACATTGCAGTGGTAGAATCTGACACGTACTTTGGTGTTTCTCTGAACAATAAACTGGATTGGACTCATAACACAAATGCCCTCTACAGGAAAGGTCAAATCAGGCTGTATCTGCTGCAGAGACTCAGGTCTTTTGGGGTGCAGGGTGCTCTCCTGAAGACCTTCTATGACTCTGTAGTGGCATCAGCCATCTTCTATGGTGTAGTCTGCTGGAGCAGCAGCATCTCTGCCAGGGACAGGAAGAAACTGAATAGGCTGATCCGGAGGGCCAGCTTTGTTTTAGGATGCCCCCTGGACCCAGTGGAGGTGGTGTGTGAGAGGAGAACGGCGGCTAAGCTGTCATCTCTGTTGGATAACACCTCCTACCCCATGCGTGACACTCTGACAGCACTGAGCAGCTCTTTCAGTGACAGGCTGCTGCACCCATGGTGTCTGAAGCAGAGATACTGCAGGTCTTTCCCTCCAGCTGCTGTCAGACTCTACAATGATCATTACATGCTTATACACATATTATACACGAAAGCACACATGCAAACACACATATGCACACACCAAGTAATGTTAAAGTGTAATGGTTTTTAGATGGTTTTTAAACTGGAGGCTGTGCAGTGTTCCTTTTTTGCTGCTACTAGGCATCTGAAGATGTCCACCTTTGTATATGTACATATTCATATATAGGTATTTATATTTTATATATAGTTTTTTATTATAGTTTATTATTGTTGTTGTTTTTTATTGTTATTGCCATTTTGATCCTCTTTTACTGTCCACTTTGCTGCTGTAACAATGCAAGTTTCCCAAATGTGGGATTAATAAAGGTTATCTTATCTTAATCTGAATTAGTCACAAAATCAGCAAAGAGATGCTTCCCTGTTATTTGTGAAAACACAGAAAGATCTCTTGTAGTTCACAGGGTAACAGCCTGTTTTGTTACAGAAGTGTAGTTTCGATATTTTTGAAGTTGTATCTCATTTAACTCCATTTATGAAGTTTGTAACAAAAGATACAGGACTTCACACATACCAGGCTCAAGTAGCCATGCAGAATGTTGTCAGAGGCATACCTAAAATCTTTCAACCACTGTAATTTTGGAGCTCTATTTGAACTAAATTATATGAAAGTGCATTTTGAAGTATGGAATTAAGGAGTCTGTGTTTTTGGCTATTCAAAGACAAGCTAGACCATACTTTTGCTTTGTCTCTTTAAGCCCTGTTTGGCGATGCTGAAAATAGCTGATGGACCTCCGGAAATGAGAGCAATCTTACAAAACACATCTTCTAGTTGTTGCACAGATTAATTCCAGCCAGTGAACTCAAAAAAGAAAGAAAAAAAGCCAGGGGTTGTTTATCCCCCTAGTCATTACATGCTTCAGAACCATAAACAACAGCTGTAAAAACTGTCTCTTGCCAGAATTAAAAATAAACAGAAAACGTTCCTTCCCAGAAATTTGCCCATCAGTCACAGAAACTGCTTGTTTCCTTCCAACACAATTCACTCATCTGAAAATTATGAGTTTGCCGCTGTAAATTGTATTTTCCAAAGAGATTAAAGCTTTTATTCTCAACTGTATTTGTAGGATCTAAATAAACCAAATACTTTAATAATACATGTAAACTACTAAATGTAAGGTATAAATTATAACTGGGGCTCCAGCAAGTGTTCCTTTCATTACACTTGCCTGTTTCCTATTCGACATTCCTGTTCCCTTCTAAAGTTGTAATTGTTAAAATGGTAGACAGAAGAGAGACAGAGGAACATCCCATTCCTGCTCCCCCTCCCAAAAATTCCATGGACAGAACTGACCTACAAACTTTAGTGCAGAACAACCACTTGTAGCATTCTGAAACCTTTTGATTAACAAAGCAGCGTGTCCAGTCAGGTGGGATGCCTTCTAAAGTTCATTCAAGAAAGCAACCATTTTGATTATTCCTAATGTTTTTTTGTAAAGTCTTCCACCCCTTTAGAAGTATTTTTACTCACCAGTTTTCTCTGCCGCTGGCTGTGGCACAGAGCTGCATTGACCTTCTCGGTGTCTGTGATTCTTTTCTTCGTGAATGTGAGACAGCTTTTCTGTGTCTCTTTTACTTCGCCCAACACTCAAATCCTCAATGTCATTCTGTCCTCTCCCCTTTGACCCCCTCTCCACCTCTGTCTAACAGGAAAAAGTTCCTTCAGCCTTTGACTTTACGTGTAAATATAGATGGATCTGCCGTAATATATCCTCTCTTCCTTACATACCCCTTGCGAGTATCCGGCTGAGTCTGTAATTACCCTCTTTCAGTATGAGGTGTGGTCAGTGGTTCTGCCCAAAGTGCATCTTTTTTACTTTCAGCAGTGAAATTCTCTCACTGAGATTTGTGCCTTCTTTCTCAGGCCTTCCCCTTCCATTTCTCTGGCAATCTTGTTAATACACGCTGGTTTCTAGTTTCGCCGCCTCCCTCTCCCCCTCCTTCTCACATCGTCCAGCTGCTGTAAGACTGTTGTGTAAATGTCAACTCTGCCATGCTGTATATTTCCCTCATGCTCCATGGCATTATTAAGTGTCTTTTGTTTAATAAAATAATTCAAAACATGCTCTAGGTCCAGCTCTTTTTTAGCAGAAAGGGAGATGGTAGACAGCACAGTGACATAAGAAAATGTAAACAATCAATCACGATGTCTTCACAATATAGCAGTGATTTGACTCCTAATCTATGTGCATTTGAAGGGTTTGTGTGAAGATGAAGACGAAAAATGCCAAGGCAAGTCAGAATTGCAGCGTAGGAGTGATGAAGGTCTTGCAGGGACAGTGTGGGCAAATCCTGGTTATTGTTCTCTGTGTAAACACACCCTCCTGCTATGTTTGATAAAATCATTTTTCATGACAGGTTCATTCTGAACTGTCTTAACACATAGGACCCTATTTTGCACCGGCAGAAAACGCAATGCAAAGTGGTTTTGCTAGTTTCATACCAGCGCATTCCTCATTTTCATGCCAAGCGCACACGTTTTCAAAATAACAAATGATTTTGCGTGCATTTCCCGCTCGTAGGAATGGTGTTTTTTAAATGAGGTGTGGCTGGGTGCATTGCTATTTTAAGGCAGCGAAATGACATTGTGTTTTTGACTAACAAAAACCACGTCTAAAGTCAGTGGCGTATAATTAAACGATATTTATGGGGTGCATTTTAGAAACATGAGGGCGCACGACGCTCGTTGCAGACACAGGTATGTGCTCAAAGTGCACTAATGGTTTTTTGTTATTTTATTTTATTTTATTTCATTCATATACGTTTTATTATAGAGTACAACTTATATTCCCACGCCTGCTTCACCTCGACAGGCTTAGGTGGAACAGTGGTGCTCCCGTAAATGATGTGCTCCTGCCTTTTCACTTCGCGCACGAGCACGTACCTTTCCTCAGCCAAAAACTGATCTGGCTTGCCAGGTAAACACGCCATTATAATAACAATCCGCCATAGCTCATGCGCCCTTTTAAAGGTGAGGTGACATGCCATTCTGATTGGTTTATTGCACGTTACTCCCAAAACACACCTCTGACTAAGAGAGTTAGGACAACCTTTTTGCGCCTTGCGCTGGCACAAAGTCTTTTTTTCCTGCCATCAAAATGGCAAAATGGATTTAGACACGCCTATAAATGTTACTTGTGCCTTGCACTTTACGTTTTGCATTACATCATCAAAATAGAGCCCTAAATGTCTTTATACTATTTGTGATGGATTACAAGTCAAAGTGAATTTATAAATCACTGCTTTCTGTTTTTATTTGCATTTTCCATAACATCCCAACTTTTTCCGAGCTGGGGTTGTACTATGGCCTCACATTTGGAGATAATTATACTCATTCCCGTTGCTTTACATTTTGAAAGACTGAAGTGCATGCTCAAGGTCCTGGTCAAATGAGGACAACAACAGAATACCAGGTATGTCACTTCCAGTCTCTATACCAGGAACCCTTACAGCGTTGGCTGCAACATTACTGTCCTGTCCATAAAAATCACAAAAGGAGTGAAAACAGGATGCAATGATGCCATCACCAATTAAAGACACCTTCAGATTGTTGCCTAGGAATGAAACACAATTCATACTGCATTCATTCAGGGACCAAAGAGTGTACAGTAGTAGCCATGGTGCCCTGTATTTCTGCAGTACCTCTCACAGCATGGGCCATGTCATATGCCTTCCTCATAAACACAACAAATCGAAGGTGTTAGCATATTTCCATGAACCCTCACACAGCTGTGTGATGGAGAAGAGTTGGTCCACCATTTCACCTTTAGGCTGCAACAACAGGATCATACAGTTCACAGGTAGTGCCCTTTGGACAGGACCCATTATTGCTAATGAAGCTGGGTACTCAGAAGTAATGTTCAGTGCATACATATAGATAACAGTGGAGATTCTCTCTGCAACTCAGAGTTACACAAAGGAAACCCTCTTGCCAATCAGGAAAATCTCTAGCTACTCAACCTCAGCCTGGGACTTGTAGACCTGTGTCCCCACAACTGTCTGAGTTCATTCATAATGGGGGATTCCAGAGTAGAAGAGCCTCCACCCTTACCTAGAGGTCTGTTTCCAGAGCCCACACAGTGAATAGACGTAAGGCCAGCGCTAGCTGGCACCTTTGTATCTCCTGTATTATCTCAGACTGCTTCTTTGCCAGAAAGGTAACATTTCACATTCCCAAATCCTGTATTCATTGCCAAACTTTTTTGCACAATGTGATCTTCTGAATCTCAAAATATGAATTAATAATACAACATTTTTGTATCATTATTTGTATTTTTTACAACATATGAGAGAATTAGAACAATTTCTTGTTTTGAAATCATTAAGTATTCTATATAGAATTGCAGGAAAAATATAGATTTTGTGCCTTTTAATGAAATATAAAATTGTTAAAGGGGGTGTCTTTATTGTCTACCCACTGTAATGGTTTATATCTCACAGGCATCTTTGTGACTGTTACACTGAATACAGTATATGCACTGTAGAAATACACAAACATTTTAAAGCCAATATTTGTTTTATATTATGACTTGTATATATTATTTATATATGCTAATCTAGAGAGTGTGTTTATTTAAAGATGTTACCTGTATGGATATGCGTGCTGGATTGGGGAAGCAGTATCTGTCTGTCCTCAGAGCTTCTGCAGTATCCCCATCTGCTGGCCAATGGTACAACTACAGCAAATGACTTTGATGTGCAATTCATTAATAAAGCTTTATGAAACCAATTCAGTGACTTAAAAGAACTTCATTACTATTATTTTTCCTAATGGAGCACAGGGAAGAAAGTCATTTAACATATTCCAATCATGGTAACCCACCTCTAACTGCAAAAGGGGTCCCCCACCCATATTCAATGGACTGCAACAGCAGAACTTTTGTGGAACTGAAGAAATGGTTCCCCTCTGCTGCCATTCTTACCCACCCCAATCCAGCACTTCCCTTTATTGTTGAAGTCAATGCGTCTGAGGTGGGAGATGGCTGTGTTATCTCAGAATTCACAAAAGGACAATGCATTTTTCTCCAGACGACTGCTATTAGCTGAGTGTACTTAGGATGTTGGGAATAGAGAGATCCTGGCCATTATTCTTGTTTTATAGTAGTAGTGACATTAGTTAGATGATTCTCAATATCTATTTTTCATTTTTGACTGACCATAAAAACTTGGCTTTTATCAATGAGGCCAAATGTTTAAAGTCCAGCAGGCTAGGTGGGTATTTTTTACTAGGTTTAATGCCTTGCTGGGCTTTCACATTCTTTGCCCATCTTGCATTGTCCAGAGTCCCATGACTCCATTGATTTTATTACTGGCCTACCATCATCCCAAGAGAACACTGTCATTCACACAGTGGTGGTTTGTTTTTTTAAAGCAGCCCAATTTATCACTGCTCTTAAACTGCCATTTGCAAAAGAGAATACTAAAATCCTATTACACAGCATTGTCACAATACATGACATTCTTATCGGCATTGCGTCTTATCAAAGGCCTCAGTTAAGTTCTCGTTACTAGAAAGACTTCTGAACTCTCTTGGGGTCAGCAGTCAGCCTTTCATCAGGTTTTCATCCCCAGTGAAATGGCCAGATTGAAAAGATTAATCAGGACCTGGAAAAGCACTTTCTTTGTTTTGTCTCTTCACAGCCACACTCCTGAAGTCGGTCTTTAATATGTTCTGTACTTGCACATAACACTCAGAATGCTGGACTCTCTGGCTTTGAATACCAGCTTGGGTTTCAACCACCCCTGTTTCCAGACCAAGAATCAGAAGTTGGGGTTCCATTAACAGAGATTTTCCTTGTACGATGTTGACTGATGCGGATGAGGGACCAGGTGGTCTGCAGCGCATGTTGGGCTAGTATCAGAGACCAAACAATAGGAGGAGAGCTATCCTCATTAGGCCTAGGCAGAGAATCTAGCTCTCCACAAGGGATCTGCCACTGAAGGTTGAGTTGTGTATGCTTACTTCCAGATTCATCAGACCCTTCATTTGACAAATTAACGCTGTTACCTACACACTAGCATTACCCTCATGTTTGACGATTTGCCCTACCTTTCATGTTTCACTACTGAAGCCTTTGTTAACCTCTCCACTGTCTCCTGCAGTTCACTCTCCTCTCTGTATTTACAGATGGGAGCACTGTTTACCTGCTGTGATGGCTGCTGGACTCCCATTACAGAGGTTCGGGTATTTAATATCTGAGGAGCGCTCTTTGATTCTTGCTCAATATATCCTGGATCCAGACCTTATTCAAAACTTCTACCATCACGACCCTGATTGTCCTTGGCTGTTGGATCCATTTGTAGAGGGTGAGGTCGTGTTACATTTCAACCTGACCACAATGGAAGTTGGGAGCAATGTCAGATTTTCTTGCACCAGTTCACTTGCATATCAGTTAATTGTGTAATTAGTACAGACTGTCTACAGTTGGTCCTAGTTAGGTTCCCCTGTTAGTTGTTCTGTCTTGGTGTCAACTGCTTAAGTGCTTGGTATTTTGGATTTGGACTATTTTAAAGATCCTGTTTCTTAGACCTGTTTCTTATCTTGATGTATGGAAATTTTATGAAGGATTAACAGTAATGGAAAATTTTTACTTTAACCACATTTTCTGGGAATTCTTTTGAAAGTGGGCCCATAGTCTGCACTTCCCATCTAAACCTGGGAAAAGCAATTTTGCACTAGAAGGTCCTTGTCTTCATTTTAAAAGGATTTTACACTGTCAACCATCCTCTGGTTGATTATGAACAGATTTGGCTGTCCCCTCAAATTTTTGGTCCTCCTGCAACAGTTCTACACAAGCATAACTGCCTATGAGTCCTCTCAAGGTGACAATATGGATCATTTTGCTGTCAATGTTGGGGTCTAGCAAGAGTGTATCCTGGTATCCATCTTGTTCAACATATACCTTGTAGCAGTCACACACTTCCAGATGACACCTTGAAGTAGAACAGGTCATCCAGATCAGATACCGCCTTGATGGTGCCTCTTTAATCTGTGACGTTTGAAGTCCTCCTCCCTAACAAGCTTTAAATGCATTTTTGGAGTCAGACAGAAACCCTGTACTATGATCCCACCGTAAATAACGATCCTCCACCAGTGTAGTTAGGGAATGGTGTCCTCAGAAGTACAAAATACATCATCCTTTCCTTTTCTGGGCAGCATTATTTCAAATTGTTGCCAATTGGATGAGGAGATTCATTTATGCATCAATGGCTTTTGGACGTCTTAAAAAATGTCTGGAATCTGGGGACATCGTTACAGATCACTGTATACAGAGCTCTTCTGTATGGTACTTGAAACTTACTCAAGAGGATTGAATGCCACATACGGAAATCATTTGACAAGCTGGCTCTACCAGCATTGAATGTATGCTCCTCCATCGTCAGCTCCAATGGATTGGGTATGTCATCCGGATGCCTAATCACAGCTCCAACGGATCATCCTCTACAGGGATCTTGAGGGAGGACAGTACAAGAATTTGTTCCACAACCAAATTCAGATCTCGCTGAAGGCCTTCAACTTCCTCCCCACGCATCTCAAACCTCTGACTGCAGACCATCATAGGTGGAGAACAATCCTTAAGGAGGGGGCAGAGTACTTTGAAACCCACTGGTCCAAGAAGATGGAAGAACAATGGAGACATATGGCACGTTTCCATCGCATGGTACTGGCTCAACTCGACTCTATACTCGCTTAGCGTTCTGTTTCCATTGCAGAAAGCTGGTGGTCATGATGCTGCACGCAATTCCCGTAATTTCATCTTCAACTTAAAAAAACAGGAAAGAACAATGAGATGATATGGAAGGGATTCTGTATTTGATTCTCGGTATGTGGCTATTTGTCTCAGCAAGGAGAAAACTTTTATTTCAGAAGAGGCTGAGTGCAGCAATACAAAACACTACTGAAAAACGGTGGTCTACTCGGTCAAACGCCCAAACAGATGGTCCGCGGCGGTGACTTTGCAAATAGTGAAAGAGCTGAAACATACACACACAGCATACCCACCTTAATATGTAATAGTAGCTGACCACGGCGTGGTTTTGTGGGCGTCCATATCAGTTAAAAACAATAGATGGTCAGTCAAATCCAAAATGGCTTGCTAAAATGCTTTGCCCAGTATACCGCGTTGTGTGTTGATAATGCAGTGCTGTTGATTCTCTCTGACCAGTCAGTAGCCTGCAGTGTTTTCATGTAACCATCATAGTACCTACTCGGCTTGATTAGAACCGCAGCAGAAATTGTACTAAAAAATGGGACCAGGTACCAGGTACTATCGTCAGTTTTGCCAAATGGAAAAGCAAAACAGGCAAGTAGAGTCGAGTCGAGCTGGATCCATGCAGGGGAAACGGGGCTGTAGACACCAGCCATTACACTAACAGCTGGATCAGCAAGAACGCCAAACCTGTCCCATTTGAGGTAAGTTGTGCTTCTCCTGGATTGACCTCATTGGACATCAGAGGACCCACCAACGTGCCCCACGAGGAAGGGGATGCCAACATTGAGAACGATTGACTGTCATAAGCAGTAAATAAGCATTTAATTCTCTTAATTTATGAGTCAAATCAAAAGAGTCATAATATAAAAGGAATGACCCATGCAATTAAATGGCAAAAGTACTATCATTGTACAAAAAGTAAAAAATACAATTCCTATTATCAGAAACCTATTTAACTGATTCTGTATTTTCATTTTTGTTCAAACCCAATACCAAAAGTGTTGCTATTCTACTCCACAAACATTTTCCTTTCAAAACAGAGTGGTAAAGAATGAGGAAGATAGAAAGATATGTAATAATTTCAATCCACAAATAGGGAGAACTTGCCACATTAGGTTCATTATAAACTCCAATTTCTTTTCATTATTGCAGTACTTAGAGACATAGCAGCTTCTTCTGGTCCATACATTGTTTTGGAGGAGATATAAATCATTTATGTAGGGATCATAATAACCATTGTATATCTTGTCACATCACCTGCCCCAGCACAACTGTGCTGGATTATCTTCTTCCATACCTGTTGCCATTTGATCCATCACATAGGCTATTTAGTCTCTCAGTCCTAATCCTTGTGTTTTGTCATTGGACTATTGTAAACTGCAGATCCCACTTCCTCGGACGTCTCTAGCCATGTTCTTCCCGAAGTCCATTTCTGCTTGTTCCACATTGCCTTGTGTCCCCATGCCCTGCCTTGGTTCTCGTCTGGTTCCCTGCCTCCCGTGACACACCAGTAGTCTTCCCAGTTTTGCCATCTGATTCTGTCTCCCTCGCCTGTCTGTCTCAGCAAAGCGGATCCTGCCCTCAGGGTGCGCTGTAACTCATTCTTAACAGAATATATTTACAAAAACTTCTATTTTCCCTAAATATAAATGTGACTGTGGTACACAAAGTCATCTGCTTTGGTTCTGTGAAGTCATACTTTGGTTTTGAAATTAGGTAAAAAAAAAAACTAAGAAATGATGTACTACTAATAAAGATCTGTGGTTCCTCATTCCGGGATTGATGCATGACAGTCAGATGCTCACATCTTCCAATATCCTATTAGCCCAAAAGTTATGCGACAAGCCAGAAAAGATGCACAACTTAAGCACCTTAGTCATACCATTCCTTCCCTTCTCTGTGCAGCATGAAATGCTAATACAGGCTTGATTGTGGGGAATCCGAGGTGGACAGGGCAGGAAAGACTTTTCCAGTGTGTCTATCCCATGTCATGTTGGAAACCTCAAAACCACAGCACAAATGTTTGAGCACGTGTGCTTATGAGTTACCTACATTATGAAGCTCAGCACACACATTGAGTTCAACAACCATTCTGAGTATTCAAAAACAGCTATTTACTTGCTAATATTTCTTCAGGATATCGGATATGGATCTTTGGTTGAGTGGATTGTCTGTCTTTTCTGTTAAACTCTGATTATTTTTAGTAAACAAGTGTCACAGACAGACTGCTCCTCTGTGGAGTCATGCCAACAGCCCGCCCAGCGTTGCGTGGACAAGTCACACACATGCCACGGACAAGCTGCAGCAGGTGGTAGAGAACCAATTGGGGAACTCAGACACACAGACTCAGAGGGGGAACCTGTCAACATCCCACAGCTTGTATTACTGCAACCCAAAGGTTTTATAATAGTGATCAGCCATATATTGTAAATGTCTCACCTCTGCTCCCTGGCTCTGGCCATCCCAGAACAATAGGATCAAAGCAAATCAGTATTGCAGCTTTTACAATCTCCATTGCCAAGGAACTTGGCCATTATTGTGCAAACTGGGATTAAAACCTTCTGTAATTTACATCTCTTTGAATGTTGTTTGTGGAATTTGGTTTAAATCTGTAACCAACCAATGTGGATTATGAATGTGTGCAAATGTCAGAATTGTGCTGGGTTGGCATCCAGGCCAGGATATACCATGCAGTATACCCCAAGTTTTCTGAGATGTCTTTCCAGGTCACTCAGTTCCCTAAGGCACGAGTGGTTCCTTAAAATTTGTCCATCAATATGTCTGACCTCATCTGGTATGACCTCAGAATAGCAACTTTGCAGAATAGGCAGAGGTATGCTCTATATTCAGGCAGGTTGTAAATGAGCAACATGAAAACTGAAGAAACTGCTGAACACATAAAATACAAAATGGTCCAGTGGTAGCCGTAAGTGTACAAAGATATATTTTCTAATAAGCAGCAGGTGGCAACCAGGTGTCAACAAACTGTACTAAAGTACAGCTGCAGTATATTTTTTATTGCAAAGTGGCTCTTGATGTTATGAGAAAGGTTAGGTGAAGAAGTAAGTACTGCAGTAGAAATGACCAGTCTGTTGACATTGTAAAGCAGTGATTTATAGCTGCAGTTTACCTGAATATAGTCTGTGTAGGTCTCATTAAACTTCAAGCTACATCAGTACTCAATGAGCATAACAATTACTTCAGTTGATGTAATTGATATCAATAGACCAAACAATATAAAGTGGACACAGGCACTTACCACACTGAAGTTGTGAAAGAACCTAACACTGTGAGGAGGTGGTGGGGCTTCCATAGGGAACTGCAGGAAAGGCTTCATGTCCACATGGGGCTGGGTCACAGTTGAGGTTCGTAGTAATGCTGGGAGCGCAGCTGTGTGATTAATACTGCCTGGAAACATGCGGCGAGAACAGAGAAGAGTTAGAGTAATAGTGGGAAACACCCATAAGTACTCAATGATTTATATGTTCAAAAATTCAGTTAATATTTGTCCCTTCTAACATGACTACACAAAACAAATTAACTTTTTAACAGCACAGTACATTGTAGATGTAATTGGTAAATATTCTATGAATGAGAAACATGTTCAGCTGCACATAACTAAGGTAGCTTGAAAGGATCTCTATGACTGATCAGGCGAACACCCTGGTCCCTTAACATAATCCGCTATCCCTGTCATCCACAGGCTTTTTAGAGGGAGATGCTCCTATCCAAAAAGATTATGTCAGCGGTAGAGCATTCTCCAGCTCTCCCCCATCATCTCAGACTGCCTTATTCCTAGTCTCTTCTTGCCTGTTCCTTTTTCTTCAGGTTCGTCTCTCTTAGTTTTTCTGTTTCCAGTAAGCCCCTGGGAAGGCCTGCCTTCTGAGATCCAGCTGCCAGGAATGGTATGACTAAGTGTTTAAGTTGTGCGTCTTTCCTGGCTTGCCACATTACTTTTTTCCTTTTTTCTTCTTATCCTGCTTTCCCTCTCAGACTGTTTCTTCCTCCTGATTTGCTTAAGGACCAGCCTCCTCTCAGAGTTGATGGTTTATAGTGTGGTGTCACATTAGTGGTGTTGATGCAGGGAGCAGTAGTGTAAGCCCCCACACTCATAAACTGAATGTTGCTTTTTTAAGCCCTAGCTGGGATCCCAATATGATGCCCTTAAGAAAGAAGCTTAACCTGAATTGCTCTAGTAAAATGTCCAAGTTGCTAGTGCTTGCCAAATGATTGGTGCTGGTGGGGCCTAAGTATGGGGGGTGCTTACAGTTCCTGCCTCAATAGGCTTCTGTGAGCCTCCTGATTATGCCACTCTACTCTGCTGTAGGATACATCCGCATTCAGGAGGCAGTGGGCAGTGAACATGGGGGAGAGGCAGAGACTTCACTACATGGCACCTCGTGGAAATTCAGCCAGCAGGCAAGGCTTTATGGCTGAATTCAGCATCTCTATTGCCACATAGTGGCACATTTAAATGTTATTACTCACGCATTTTAGCAGCTATTAAAAGCAAAAAATAAGTTAGATGATACAGACAGGATAAGGGAAGACATAGGAGATCCCCTACGGAACTTGTGATTTGCTAAAGTCAACATAGCGAAAAAATGTGCTCTTAACCTATGACACAAAAATGTGGATCATTTAGGGATCATTTAATGGCTATTAGAAGGGCTGACCAAATTTTTGGCAGTTTGTCATAAAATTTTCTCGGAGCAATTCTGGATGACTACCCTCTTTCAGGGTAACACAGTTTGTTTCTGAACACTGACTGCATTGCCTAACTGATTAAACTGGGGCAAAATAGGTAAATGTACGGACTTGAGCTCTGGCAGAGCCAGGGAGGAGATAGTGTTGTTCTTGAACAAACATGAGCTCTGTCTTCCCTTCACAGCCGGTGTAAATCAGACTGTTTCCTGCCCTCGGCCTGTGATTACGCAACTAAATTAAAACACTCTTTGGGGGCTCACTGATATTGTAAATCAACTTGTCATAGACTGTGCATACATGCTTGCACATTTTTTGTTGGCCAACTTCAAAGACATTGTTTAGAAAAAACTGCAAAAAATAGCCAAAGGAGTCAAAGACAGGCTCACAAAAAAATTGGTTAAGCATATAAGGCATGAAAAATTACAACTATTTAATACAGTAAATTCAGACTCTAACAGATACCTCCCGTCAGATAAATCATACATCTTCACCAACAAAAAAGGACCATTTAAAAAGTACAAAGCATCAAATCGATGACAGCATATCCTGAGAAAGTCCGTGGTGGGAGTATGTTTATTTCTCTCAGTCTTTGAGTACCCGTAAGCTGGACATATACTTTAAATGAAAAAGATGAAACAATGTTGTAATTTGTCTCACATGCAATGCATTATGGTAAAAAAACACCATTGTTCACCGTGGTGAACACCACATCGTACGCAGTCAGGCAATCAAAACATCATTGAACACTTCATCCGGTCAAAGCTTTGCAGGCAAAATAAATTAACAAGACAGAAAGCTAGCCATACTTGTTCATGGATACACACATCAATAAAACAGGTCAGGATGAGACATAGACATACAAATGACCGGCAATTTGTAGCAAGAAATCACTATAAAACTTGGTGTGAAAGGCCCAACATCAGTCAAAATCATTGTTCACCCCCTTGTATTGGTATGGTAAACCACACAACATCTTTATAAGCATGCAATTGTTTGTCCCAGATGACGTATTTGGTGTTTTGGCTTTAGCTAGTTTGAAGGTCATTATAAGTATACAGCGAGCCTTATCTTTACCCCCCATTATTTTCATCCTTATGCTCTCTGATCAGGAAAGTAGCCAGTGACACTTACAACTGACTGGGAGTACCTATGGGCGGATGTCACTGGAAGCTCAAGGTGCAGCAGGAATCCTGCATCACCTGGCAGGTCCAAAATGCACTGAAGTGAGACTGAGGGTCACAGAAGTTAGAATCCACTTGAACTAGGTCCTGCTCAGACCGCCATGCACATATTAAGAAACATACAGTATACTCTCATACACGGAGTTACAAATAAGCCAAGAAACTATCTCTTAGGGGATTTCTCAGTGTTTTTGAAATCATCACAAAAGACAGAAGCAAAGATGGAATGGCTGTTGAACTGGCATAGATTATAAAATGGAAACAGAAACAGTAATTATGTCACGCCCACACCACGCCAGCCTACATTGGACCTACCACGCCCAGCTTACTCCCATTCATCATCCCCTGAATACTAACCAGCTGTGCCTCGTTAATTATCATCAAGTAGTTCCCAGCTGTGTCTTGTTAATCCCTTATATAAACCCTGCTGTTTAGTTTCCTCCTTGTGAGCTATTGTGTTGTCTACACCATTACTGAGTATTTTTGAATTGTGTAGCCTGCCTGTGTATGACCCTGCTTGTTGGACTTGTTCTGCTTCCTGTTTGGTTCTGTTTGCTGTGTCTATTGCTGCCTTGGTATTGATCTTCTGCCTGTGACAACGACTGTGTTTTCTATTCTCCCCTGGCTTTTGGAAATCCTACCTGTTCTGGTCTTGACCTTGCCTGTTCTGACTCTGATTAAACTGTCTGATTCTGCGATTGGCTCCTACTGTGTTCTGAACCACTACAAATTAATTGTATTCATTTTATTTTGGGATTTATTTTCACAAACACAGTTGCCTCAAAGTTCATAATAGGGGTGTTGTTGTACAGTGTTACATTCATTAAAAGAAACGTAAGGCAAAAAGACAATGAATGAGAGGAACCAAAATCTCCTCAGGAAGGAGAAAAATACCTCTATGCATCTAATGTCAACTGACTGCCCAACTCGACGAGCATGCTAGCAATGTACAGTATAGAGAAAGATAATGGACTGTTATAAATGAGAGGAGCAGAATGTGGTCAGCTCCATCTGGAAGTCAATTCTCTGTGCTAATCTCCATAAGATCTTCACAATTATAAGCCACGATGGCACATTTGTATCTACGGGATTAAGACCGTGTCCGACTCAGTTGGGCAACATCCAGATATGCATGGAGGAAATGAAATCCTGAATGGTCAGAACAACTGTACTGTAGATGCCTTGTTGGCAAAAACAGATCCACCCACTGTTCCCTCCAGAGAGGCATTTTTTAGAATGGAACACTATTCCCTTATGTTATTGGGTGAGTGATTAGTGGGTTCATTTCTATAACAATCTCTCCTTTGGTGGAGGGGCTGTTGACAGAAACATGGTGATGGCCCCATTCCCTCATAATTGAATGACTTCTGCCACAACATTACTGTGGTACATCAATCCAGCACATACAACCCCAAATCAGAAAAAGCTAGGACAGTATGGAAAATGCAAATAAAAAACAGTCATTCTTAAATTTACTTTGACTTTTATTTTATTGCAGACAGCATGAACCCAAGATATTTCATGTTTTGTCAACTTCATTTCATTTGTCAATATAGTACATCCAATCCTGCATTTCAGACCTGCAACACATTCCAAAATAGTTGGGACGGTAAAGCATTTACCGCTTTGTAATGTTGCCATTCCTTCTCAAAACACTTAAAAGATGTTCTGGCACTGAGGAAACCAAGCAATGAAGCGTTTCAGGTGTTATTTTGTCCCATTCTTCCTGCAAACATCTGAAGGTGTGCAACAGTACGGGGTCGTTGTCGCATCTTTCGTTTGAAAATTCTCCACGCGTTCTCCACACATTCTGTTGGAGACAGGTCAGGACTGCAGGCAAGCCAGTCCAGTAACCGTGCCCTCTTCTTCTGCAGCTATGCCTTCGTAATGTGTGCAGAATATGGTTTTGCATTGTCTTGTTGAAAAATGCATGGGCGTCCCTGGAAAAGATGTCATTTTGAAGGCAGCATATGTTGCTCTAAAATCTCAATGTACTTTTCTGCATTAATGCTGCCATTACAGAAGGATAAATCACTTTTTCCAAGGGCACTGACACAACCTCATACCATGACAAACCCGGGCTTTTGGACTTATTGCTGATAACAGTCTGGATGGTCCTTTTCGTCACTGGTCCGGAGCACATGGTGTCCATTTCTTCCAAAAAAGATCTGGAATACTGGTTTGTTTGACCACAGTACACATTTCCACTGTGTGATGGTCCATCACAGATGCCTCTGAGCCCAGAGAAGTCGATGCCGCTTGTAGACATGATTAACATAAGGCTTCTTTTTTGCACAACAATGTTTTAAGTGACATTTGGGAAGGTAACTCTTTATTAAAGTGCTTGACAAAGGTTTGCCAAAGTAATCCCTTGCCAATGTGGTTATATCAGCTATTGATGAATGATGGTTGTTGATGCAGTGCCAACAGACGGATTGGAGATCCCGGTTGTACAGCTTAGGCTTGTGCCTTTGCCCTTTATGCACTGAAATTCCTCCGGATTCCTTTAATCATTTAATGATATTATGCACTATAGATGGAGAAATATGCAAATCCCTTCCAATCTTTCTTTGATGAACATTGTTTTTAAACATATAAAATAATGTTCTCACGCATTTGTTGACAAATTGGAGATCCTCTGCCCATCTTTGCTCCTCAAAGACTCAGCCTTTCGTGGATACTGCTTTTGTACCAAATCATGATTACAGTCACCTGTTGACATCACCTGTTTGAAATCACATCATTATTTATTTTTTTTACCTCATTACTAGTCCTAAATTGCCCTCATCCCAACTGTTTTTGGAATGTGTTACAGGCCTGAAATGCCGGACTGGATGTACATTAACAAATGACATGAAGTTGACTAGACAAAACATGAAATATCTTGGGTTCATACTGTCTGCAGTGAAATAAAGGTCAAAGTAAATTTAAGAATCACTGCGGATTTTTTTTATTTGCATTTTCCATACCATTCCAACTTTTTCTAATTTGGGGCTGTATGAATTCAAATGGTGTGCCCCGTGTTTCCTGTAATAGTCTATGTTGTTCACGACGACCCTGTGCTAGATAAGCAGTTAAAGAAAAATGAGTGAATGGATATATTTTATGTGTTTTCAAATTACAAATAGACTTCACGTTACAGTTGTCACATATTGTGAGCACTGCCATTATTAAAGTATCATGACACTTTCTTTCGGCAGTTTCTCATACTCCTAAGTAAATAATCAGCTATATATACACATATACAATATTGCCAAAAGTATGTGGAAATGTACAGTACCTGTTCAATATCTCATTTCGAAACCAAAAGTATAAATAGGACATGTTACACCTTTGCGTTATTTCAGTAACACCACAGTTTTATCTGATCTTGTATTGTGTATCCTGAGAGTTTTGTCCAGATGTCGACATCATCAGAGACAAGATGAACTTCCAATTGGGTTCTGCCCAAAAGACGGCTTTTTAAGCAAAAGCCAGACATGGTGGCGAGGAGCAACCTCACGGCTCCATTTTGAGATCCACCTTCTGTATATGTTGTTTTCCATTTCTAGTTGTTGTTAGTTAAGAGCGTTTTTGTTGATGTATGATTGGAAAATGATTTTCCTTCATAAACTGCCACTCTGTTAATATCACAACTGTGTACAGGTTGGCGCTGCACTGTCTTCGTCTGTACCACTGTCTTGTCTTTGTACAGGTTGCAATGTTTGCACGTTTGCACATTGGGCACTTTGTTTTATTATGTGTAGTCTTTTGTAGTCCCGTGCTCTGTGTAACACCGTGGTCTTGGAGGAGCATTGTTTCATTTCACTATGTACTGTATTAACTGTAGCGGAGGCCACTAGGCTGGGTCAGTCTCAGCAAACCTCAACCGTCGCGAAGACTGCTGATAACTCAGATGTGGTAGAGATCCAGGTAGGGATCACCGTCCCTGCACTGGCTCGAGGATTCTAGCAATGTATATATCCCGGAGCGTCAGCCAGAACACCGCTTAGGCCAGAGATCCTGGAATGTCTTTATTTGGGTTCAAGCAAGGCAGATTATACCAATTCTCTTGACACAAACTCTGAACACCAATCTAGTCACTAACTTCTACAGTATGACCCATTCTGCTGCCAGTTTTAGTTGCTAGGCTGTGTGCTTAATTATACACGTGTATCAGCAATGAAATTGGCTTAATTAGTCATGTCATAAAGTATGTGAATAGCTCTGTTAATTGTTGTTTACATACTTTTGGCCATATAAAGTACAGGCACGTCTACAACTGTCCATGAAAGTCCTATATATTTGTAATGAATATGCCATGATCCAAGTGCAGCTTGGTGACCCTGTTTTCCAACAGCACAGGTAGTCAGTAACAGGTGGGGTCAAACCAGGTAATCTGAAGCAACAACCAAACCAGTGGGAAAATCCAAAGATGTAATTGATAGGACAGACACAGGAATCTAAAACTAGGAAGTCTTAAACCATAGGAAGTGCTCAGTAACAGTAACAAAACACTCAATACCTCGCAGCTAACCTCGCAGTTTGAGGTTTACATAGAATGCCTAATGAACCGCAAGTGTGGCTGGTCGCTGGTCAAGAGAGGGCATGACAATTTTGCTATGATACAGTACAGTCTAGTTGTTGCAACTGGCATATAGTTAGCATGCATGGTTCTTCCTAGCAGACCCAGCAGCAGGTAACAAAACACTTCCATAAGGCCCCAAACCTCAGGTTTTTATTCCTCCTTGACAGTCAAACAAAGTACTTGTCCTTCATCATCTTCTGTTCCAGTTCAATGCAAATGAAAAAATCAATGGCAACTCAACAACTTATTTGATCATTTAGAAGGTAGCAGGGTGGACGATGGAAAGCTTATCAATACCAGGTGGTCATCTATGACTCCTCTCTTCCTTCCCCTGTTAGATATGCTTTGACTCTCTTCACAATTTCTGATAGGGACTGTATAAAATGACAATGCTAGATAAGTATTGCCTTTTTTGACACAATTTTTAAATTGCGACTTTCGAAGTTTATAAGGATCTCTTTTAAAGTTATGATTCACTATTACCACTACGCTATTCTGCTGTCTGGAGTTTTAAAGGTATTTAATTGTACTTGGACCTTTGTTGAATTAAGCAGACAATAATCATTTGTCACTTTTTGATCCTTCCTCCTGCCTACATTAGTCATTATTCAAAAGTATCACTATAGTCCTAAGACAGAGTAACTTATAAATGCCTAGATCTTTACTGGAAACTCACACCAACATATAACTAACATTCTTACTGTTCTTTTAGCATTAGTTAGATAACCTGTTAACTCCCATTTAGGATATTGGACCTTCGTAAGGATGAGCTGTTGCAGAGTACAGCTGAATGAATGTGTCATGCAATGCTAAATGCTGCGTGTTGAAATGCTGGAAGCTCAAGGACATGAAGGACTGTGCACATTGGAATGCTACTTTCACGCTGCAGAAACAGCAGGTATTCTGGGGGTGAAAGATGAGCATAGAGAGGGGTGTGCATGTAGGGGATGGGGATTACAGGCTGATGTTCTTAATTGCCAAAGTCTCAGTCATCAGAAATGCAAGAGAACTCAGAGCCACACTTTTCTAATACCCAAGAATTCACATTTATTTAATGCACAAATGCTTTGTTTTCCAGCCATTAGACATAATTCTCTAGAGTAAGTTTCTACCCATCCATCAACCACGTATCCTGGATCAGGTCAGGAGGTACCAGGAGCCAATCCCACGCAGCACAGTACAATACAGGAACACCCTGGACGAGATGCCAGTCCATCACAGCATATACAGTACATGCACACACTCAGACATACTATATGGGCAATTTAGACATAAATTAGCATAAACATGTAATTGGACTGCTGCAAAAAACCCATGCAGCAAACCACATCGTCTATGGTTAATTTAAATGTAACAACCTTTTCTAGCCATGGCACAACCATGAGTACAGGGACACAGGGATTTTTTTAGTTTCCACAAACTCCACCTCACTCTCCACAAGGTGAGCACAAAGTTTAGGATAATTTATCTGACACCTGGAGTAGTTTTTCAGGTTAAGAGCCTTACTTGGGGGCTCAACTGTGGTATGGTCACTCTGCTGGCTCCAGGGTTTAACCAACAACCTTCCAGACACAGGCCCAGACTCCTAGACCACAGAGCCACACATCACCCATGAGATGGGCTGCTTGGTAATGACAGGTTTTCAGCCTGTGTGCCTTTCATCATGCACTTGTCTGTCTGCCTACCTTTCTGTTTGCTTGACTGTTTCTTTCTGTAACCTTCATTCTGTGCCCACAGCTACATTCAGTCATTGATATTCCTGATCAGGGTCTAAGCAGGGCCTAGAGTCTAGGTGGGGGTACAACATGAATGAAATGTCAATCCATTAACAAGCACCCTATCAGGAACACAGTTACGCACCATGGGTTGTTTAGTGACACCAGTCAACCTTAACTGCATGTCTTTGGAATGCAAGAAGGTAGTCTATGATACACTGAGAGAATATGCAAACTCAGAGGTGAGATTAGAGTTTTTTTTTTTTATGCTAACATGCATTGGACAAAACTGAAGTCACATTGTCAAAACTCCTTGCAGTCAGCAAAACAGAAGTCTATGTGGACCACACTATGAATTATTTTTCATTGCATCCACACAAAATGCATTCAAGGACCACATCTACCAAAATCCATGAACTCTTCTCTCATTCATATTCCACAACCTGTAAAACACTATATATTTGCAGCACATTTTTCAAATGCTAACACACTTTTCAAAACTGTTAAATGCACATTCAAAATAAATAGAAAATCTTAGAATATTTACAATAAAATTGTAAATTGCATTGCTGACATGGTAATTGGCAACAATTCAATAAAACTGCGGGAAGTTCGGAACAGAGTGCTGGCAGACAATATCATTTCTGGAATAAGGTGTGAATATGTGAATATGGTCAGCAGAACAGCAATTACCTGAGTGCTAGAGAAACATAAAGAAATGGTGAACGTGTGAAAGAACTCTGGTATCAATATGTCTAGGTAAGACTTGTGTTCAGTAACCAAACAGGGTACATACACAGCTATGCATAATGTAAAATACTGTAAAACTGTATTTATTGTATTTTAGAGAGTAATGGAGATGGAAGCCAGGAAAATTGCACATACATTCATCTTTGTGGATGAAGCTGGATTCAACCTGGCAAAAACATGCTGCAGGGGAAGAAATCTGATTGGACAGAGAGCAACTGTGGATGTCCAATGATGGTGTACTGCTACACAAACCACTCATTGGGCCCAACAATAAAAAAAGGCTCATTTCTTTTTTGGATGATCTGCATAATTGACGTGTGCAAGCAGGTGAGAGAAGTCGAGAAGCAAGAAACTCCCATGTCTTCATTGTTGTGTGGGACAATGTGGCATTCCACCACTCTGCTGCAGTGATAAACTGGTTTGCTGAACATCCCAGGATGTCAGTACTATTCCTGCCTCCATACTCCCCCTTCCTAAACCCCATTGAGGAGTTTTTCTCTGCATGGAGGTGGAAGGTTTATGACCACCATCCACATGACCAGATGTCCTTACTGGATGCCATGAATGCAGGGTGTGGAGACACTCCTGAAGACTGCCAGGGTTGGATTAGACATTCCAGAAAATACTTTCCAAGATGCATTACCAGAGAAGACATAAGATGTGATGTTGATGAGAACTTGTGGCCAAATATAGGAGAGAGGGAGGACTAGAACCCTCACAGTCCTGTGCAGTACGAGTGATTATACTATACATGTTGTTGACAGATTTTTTTAATGATTACAGTTTTTTTTGTTTTCAGTTGCTTAGATGCATTCTGCAATACTAAACTCATTTTCTCAAAATTCTTCACACAGTTGCCATAACATCAGTCTATGTGGGCTAAACTGTGAATTGTTTCTCATTGCTTTCATACAAAATGAAAAATGACTAAATGCGTCAAAATTCATGGATTCTTTTCTCACTCAAAATCCACCACTATCAAAACTTTACATCTTTAGAGGCCATTTTGCATACACTTACACACTGTTATCAAAACTATTAAAAATATATGAAAAAATGAATTAATACAATTTGTTACATTACTAATAAGACCCGTGTATAATATATTTTAAAAATGACATTATATGAAATAAATAACACTAAAATGAGACCAAACACATCAGGTATCCACTTCAGTCGATTTCCTAACCACGTGTTTTCCTGTCAGCTGATCTCATCATTTGTCTGTAAAGAGGTCATCTTTGGAATGACTTCCTTTGCAAACATGGACTAAGCAAAACAACGACAAAGAGAAAAAAATGCTGCAAGAAGAGGGAAAGGCCAACGAAGGAGAGGAAAACCAAGGGCAGCGGTCAGAGATCAAATAAGGGCTACAGTCATTGACCATGTTATAAATTATGGACTCTCTTTGAGAGATGCGGGGTTAAGAGTACAGCCATATCTGCAGCACACGACAGTTGCATCAATCATAAGAACTTTCTGCCAAACCAACAGGTAAGATGTACGTTCTTCAGCAGTGTCACACAAAACTGCATATTACAGTATTTACTATATATAGTACACTGACATACAGTGAGTATTGTTTTTGTTCTTTAGGATCCAAAGATTACCTCACACAGGGGGCAGAGGCCGAATTTTTAATGCTGAGCAGGAAACTGTCATTACTGACATGGTTGCTGCTAACAATGCCATAAGACTCCGGGAAATCCGGGACAGAGTTCTGGCAGACAACACAGTATTTGGCAACGTGGCAAGTGTCAGCATGGTAACAATTGCCAGAGTCCTACAAAAGCATAAATTAAGCATGAATCATTTATACACTGTCCCCTTTGAGAGGAACAGTATACGTGTGAAAGAACTCAGATACCAATATGTCCAGCTAAGAGGTCTATTCAATATATTGTAGTACTTTTTTTCTTTAGTGGTTGTGGCTCTGAAGGTAAAACACCACACAGAGCTATGTAAACAGTATGCTACTATAATGCAATGTAATTCTTACAATATGGTACCTTGTGTTTTTCCTGTTAGAGAGTCATGGAGTTGGAGGCTATGCAAACAGCCCATGCGTTCATCTTTGTGGATGAAGCTGGGTTTAACCTGGCAAAACAACGGCAGTGAGGAAGGAATATTGTAGGGCAAAGAGCCATGGTGCAAGTTCCAGGACAGAGAGGAGCCAACATCACAATATGTGCAGCGATATGCAATGATGGTGTGTTATCACACAAACCAATCATTGGCCCATACAACACAGAGCACCTCATCTTGTTCCTTGATATACTCTACAGGATACTGGTAGCAGAGAATGAGAGAGTGCAAGTGAGCACAAATGCTTCAGTATTTGTTGTGGTGTAGGATAATATGGCATTCCACCACTCCACTGCAGTCACAGAGTGATTTGCAGCACACCCAAGGATGTCCTCACTGTTTCTGTCACCATACTCCCCTTTCCTAAACCCTATTGAGGAATTCTTTTCTGCATGGAGGTGGAAGGTTTATGACCACCTGCCACATGATCACATGTCACTACTAGATGCTATGAATGCTGGATGCCAAGATATTTCTCCGAGCAATGTCAAGGATGGGTCAGGTATGCCAAAAGATACTACACTAGATTTATCGCTAGAGAGGATATCAGATGTGATGTAGATGAGAACTTGTTGCCAAATTCAGAGGAGATGATAGATTAGCATTACTACCACTATAGCATTGTTACAGTTGTGGACCAACTGCAAGTGTGTGTATTTTGTTCCTGTCTGTAGTAATGACTGAAATACTGCTTTTTTATTTACAAATGAATATGCTGTAATTACCCTACAGTAAGAAAAATAAAATCTGGAATTACTTTAAAATTCGATCCTTTGCAGTTTTTTAATGATTGCTTCCACACAAAAATTAAAATTAACACACAGTTAGTGAAACCAGACACTCAAGGACCAAAATCTCAGCCTAGATCTGCACAAGTATAAGCATATTCTCAGCCTCACATTTTTTGCAAAACACTAAACACATTTCTCTACATTAGACACATAAATCTAACATGATGTCACTTCTTTGCCATTTCAAGGCACAACCCTCTAAAATCCATCAGGTGTGAAGACAAGTAGGTGCTTAATTGTAAACTCACCAATCGGGTGTAAGCATTATAAAAAGGCAACAGGTGAGTTTACCTGTCTTCAACCAAAATGGAAGCCAACATTGCAGTGAGAGGAAGAGGAAGAGGAAGTGGGAGAAGGAGAGTGAGAATGATAGGGGGAGTCCGCGGAGGAAGAGGGGCAGGAAGAGGGAGTGGTGGGGGTTGATCTGAAGGAGGATGTGGACAGAGAAGACAAGGACCAAATTTATCAAACGAGATTAGAGCAGCATTAGTTGACCATGTGGTAAACTATGGTTTGACATTGAGAGAAGCTGGACAGAGAGTTAGGCCCAATCTCAGCAGATATACTGTTGCATCAGTAATTTGCACATTTCGGCAGGAGCAGAGGTGAAAAACAACTTTTTACAATTTTTCTACAATGCCAACTACATGTACTACATCAGTACTTTGTGGCAACTGACATGTATTTTGACTGATTTCCACAGGATTGAGGGTCAAGTACATCAAGGAGGAAGGAGCCCCATATTCTCAGAAGAACAAGAGGAAGCAATAATAAACGTAGTTTTGGCCAATAACGTTATACGTCTGAGAGAAATTCAAGCACACATCCTCAATGACAACACAATTTTCAACAACATTCTTCAGGTCTCATTATCAACCCTGGGGAGAATCCTTAACAAGCATCAGTTACAGATGAAACAGTTATACAGAGTGCCATTTGAAAGGAACTCTGAGAGGGTAAAAGACCTGCAGCATGAATATGTAGAGGTAAGTACTGGACACTTCAGTACTATGCACTATACACAGAGAACCTTTTACAGTAACATGTATGTGTATAGTAGGGATGTACTGAACTGCACAATTTTGTCTTTATTTAGAGAATAATGCAAATGGATGCCAATGCAATACCACATAAATGTATATTTATAGATGAAACAGGGTTCAACCTCACAAAAGTAAGAAAAACAGGGAGAAACATCATTGGCCACAAAGCTATTTTGAATGTCCCGGACCAGCATGGTGGTAACATCACAATGTGTGCAGCCATCACGCAGAATGGAGTCCTCCACCACGATGCCAACCTGGGTTCTTACAATCCAGCTCAGATACTCGCATTTTTGGATATGATACACAACATTGTTATAGCAGGAGGCCAAATGGAGGCAGAGCAGATTCGATACATTGTCATCTGGGACAATGTATCTTTCCACCGATGTGCTGTGGTCCAGAATTGGTTTCATCAGCATCCACAATTTTTAGTCAAACCCTTCCTGAATTCCATTGAGGAGTTCTTTTTGGCATAGTGGTGTAAGGTTTATGATTTCCAGCCCTATACCAGGACACCACTCATTCAAGCCATGGAGGAAGCTTGTGACCAAGCTGATGCTGGGTCTGTGCAAGGATGGATTCGCCATGCAAAAACATTTTTCCTTCGTTGTCTTGCAAGAGAGAAAATAGCTTGTGATGTAGATGAGGTCCTGTGGCCAGATCCAGCAAGGTGAAGAGATGATGCTTAGGTTTCTTTTTTCTTTTTTTGTCTCCACGATTTTTGTTGTGTTTACATAGTATGTACTATATCTGTTTTGTGTAGAATATATTCTGTTCTCGTTTTCAGTGCGAAATGCACCTGTATGGATGTTTTGATTGATGCCTGATTGTGGAGAGAAAGAAATATTCATCAGTATGCACTATGGGCTTGTGTTTTGTTGTCAAT
>JAACJT020000075.1:1078466-1095093 GCA_009936485.2 Gymnarchus niloticus
TCCAGGGGGATGAGGAGGGAAGCTGCGCGTCAGTGTGCCAAAGTGCGTCTCTGCCTAGGATTATTAAGGTAGGTACCGTGGTCCAGGGGGATGAGGAGGGAAGCTGCCGAGCGGGATTTGGATTTATGTCTCATGTATTGGCATAACTTGTACATACGGTGCTAGTCTGGATTACACGTACACATACTCGTCGGCTGTTATTGTAATAACCAACAGCGAACAGCTTTCACAGAATTGGAAAATTAGTCCGGTATTTGTACCAAAATTTACATAGTGCTTTCCTTGAGCAAGTGTTTTCAGTCAGTTTAGTAGTGCTGTATATTTGTGTGTGTGCGTGTGTGTTTGTGTGTGTTCAGTGGGGGGATGTGAGGGTGGAGAGTGTGTGTGCAAAAACAAACAATGCCAAAACTGTGTTGTTGGAGGTGGGTGTGGTTCACCAGGAATTGGCCTAGTCAAATTTTAACTCTCAGCTCACATTCATGTGCTACGGGACTACAGTGTGTTTCTGTGTTTGTTTACAACGTTGAGAGATCATTGAAGTAGACTCATCAGTGGTTTAGTGTCTGCCACACTTGGACTCCTGATGAATCAAGGTTCACTCCAACGTTATTTGTCAAATCAATTATTAAGAGCCACTGTCAGTCCAATCACAGTTAATCGGCCTTAATTACCAGAACTAACAATGGCTTCCTTGTGTCGTGGAAAATACTACATGGTTAACTGCTTTAGGGCCATTTTGAGCCCGATGAATGTAGCTTAAAGGTAATTCTGAGGTCAGATTTTTACCGCTGCATCCCATGAACTGCTGGACGTTTACAGTGCTGTTCTGCTTGCCACGTTATTGTTGAACACTCTGGAGTAACAACTTCATGAATTTACATAAACTGAACCTAATCTGGTTCAAAGTTAGAAGCCGGTGAAGGCTAACCAGCATCCTTATTTCCAATAGAACGTGACATTAAACAGAAAAGGTGGAAGTGATACAGGAGTGATATGGATGACAGAATATATGTTCAGAGCATGGAACACCCTAAATGGGAGATAGACCAGCCGAGCTGAAATGTCTGCAGCAGCTACACAAACAACAAGTGTAATGAGCTGAGAGAACAATGGAGCGATACATCACAGACGAAATGAGAACTGAAGGTGCAGTGGTGAATTTCTCTCTTCTTTTCGCTCTTTGTCTCTCTCACTCACCCCCCAGCCACTTTGTTGTCTTTGCCTGTCACCCGCTGTCTCACCCCTTGGCCATGAAATAAAACGGTAAAGGATGGAATGGGTGTATCCACATGACCCCTCACTTTCAACTATGACCTTGCTGGAGTTATATGATCAGCCCCAGGTACTTTAAGAGCAATATTACACATTTCTGACAGGAATACTCCTGGGGTAATTTGTTACATAGATATTTTGGACAAACATCATTAGTTGTTCTTTACGGGTATATTTTCTATCCTTGTTCTGGCTTCGGCATTCTTCATCTTTCAAAGACATATTTGTTGAGATCTTCTGTTGCTTTTCCAAGTGTTCTGACCTTCTCTACCCTGTGGGCTGCCTCAAATGTCAGAATTGTAGCCGTCCTTTGGCTGTATGAGACCAGGTGCCTCTGACAGTAACCAGGCTTAGCTGGGTATTACAAGCATTCACCCTGTGTCAGCGTAGAGACTGTGAGAGTCCCCTGAGGGAGCCTCGGAGTTTCAGTGCAGTAGGCAGGAATGTGATGGGCTTCAAGGGGACAGCCACTCCCACACCTGAGCCAGGGGTCACAGAAGGGGATGCTGAGGGCCTTGGAAATGTTCCTACATGTCAGGGGAATCACCACAGAGGCTACAGGCTCACAGAGGACAACCAGGAGCAATTTCCAAGCGGCAGGAGGGTGTGTTTGAATCCCAGGGCTGTGCAGTCTTCCCTATCATCTGTATCTGTTGATCCTTCTCACCTCCTCTGCCCGCTTCTCTGTGTCCTTCTCTCGCTCTCTCCATGCCCCTTGGTCACCTGCTCTGTCTCACAATCTCTGCTTTATTCTTCTGTACGGTCCCACATTCATGGCTTTACTGAAGAACAGCAGCATGGTGATGTCCGCACCATCAAACTCAGTAACACGTAAAAAGAAAGAAAAGAAGTAAAAAGAAGTGGTACGCCAGTGTAAGACATTAATGGGACAGCAGGTGGCAGAGCAGTTAAAGCACTAGAATTATGGCTAAAGTCTGCAAATTGGAGGGGACGCGTCACAGTTCATCTCATCACAGTTGCCCTTATTCTGTCCTGAAATTCTTCTCTATTATGTCTGCAAAGACTGCAGGACAAGAGTATAGCGTACACATTTAATGCAGTGTGTCTGCCAAATAACTAAATACAAAATTCAGGGTGGCACTGATGTACAATTTACACAGAGCAGCTGCTGAAAATCACTTTGCTTCGTACAGCAGAAAAACTAAGTAAAGAATCAGAATATCAGAATATCTTTGTTGTCATTGTAACGAGTACAACGAAATTAAGTATCAAGTAACACAAGTGTTGATGCTCTGTACATGTACCTTTTATTTAAATGAGGTGCTAAGCAAAAGCTTGCTGCCAGGCAGCTGAAGGCAGTCATTCTGAGCCTGTCTGCCTGTGTTACACACTCTCACCGCTTTCAAAAACTTGCCTGCCTCCCGGCGCATTTAGCCGTGATCCTGGTTTGCACCCAGATGCTGTGCGTACATTACCATATTCACACAAACACGGTCATTTAGCAAGCCTGCACAGCATCTTGATTGTTATGTAAGAGGCCACCCTCGTGGTCATTCGACCTGGCCATCTTCCCAGTTAGTTTCAAAGTTTAATATGGGAACGATACTATCATAGGATTGGTCATTCTGTTGTGTTGATCAAGGCCCAGAAGTACCTACTTTCAGACATTACTGTCAGGCCGTTCTCTCCCTACATAATAGATCGTGCTTAAACACTGTTAACTGTTTTAACTGCTTCTGACAGAGTTTGGTTTGTGTTCATTGAAAAGATTTCATTGATTTGGTCATTTTATGGCCATAAATGAGTCTAAGAAGGTTGTTTTGACTTGGGATTTCCTTTCTGAGGAGAGGTGGGGGTTAAAACATTGATAGCCAGTTGGTGATGTTTTTGGTAAATTTTGGGGAGGTGTTACAGTGAATTACGAACATCATATGACATTAGCACTTGTTCACTCTGTGTCCATCAGTGCTGATGCTCAGGGGCATACAAAGGCGTCCGGTGGAGGGGGGCAGGGATGAAGATGACATGCCCATCATTGTCTGTTTCTCCTCCCTCATTTCCAGGGATGCTTCCTTGCCTGATGCTGTTCTTCCTCCTCCTCCACTTGGCAGTGGTTACAAGCTCCACCCAGGATGACCCCCCTCCGTGGGGTTGTCCAGCAGACCTGCAACGGCATTACCGGCCCCTGTGTAACCTGGAGGCCGCATGGGGCGTGGTGCTGGAGGCACTGGCAAGCAGCGGGGCGCTAGCTTCGCTGGCCCTGGCCACGGTGGTGCTGTTCTGCCACCTGCGAAACCATGGCGAGCCGGAGCAGCGTGGCCGGGTAGCACCACTGCTCCTGCTGCTCTGTGCCGTGGTGGGGCTCTTTGGCCTGAGCTTCGCCTTCCTCATCGAGCCCGATGAGCAGCTCTGCGTGGTGCGCCGTGCCCTCTGGGGGCCGCTGTTGGCCCTCTGCTTCTCCTGCCTGCTAGCCCAGGCGGTGCGGCTGTTGCGGCCGGCACGGTGCAGCGGGCTCCCCGGCGGTGCCGTGCTGACAGGTTTGGCCCTCGGGCTGATGGCAGTGCAGGGCATCATCACCGCAGAGTGGCTGCTGCTGACAGTGGCACGCCTGGGCCAGCCGGCCTGCCAGTACCTGCCCCTGGACTTCGGGCTAGCCTGCACCTACGTGGTGCTCCTGTTGCTAACAGCACTGGGGGCCTCGGCCTGCACCCTGTGCCGGGCGGAGCGGCGGCGACGGTGCGGTGGCGTGTGGCTCTTCCTGGCCTGTCTGTCCTCGGCACTGCTGTGGGCCGCCTGGCTGGGCTTCTATCTCTACGGCAACGAGGCACTGGGCCACACCTCAGACTGGGATGACCCTACACTGGCAGTGATGCTGGTAGCACAGGGCTGGCTGCTACTGCTGATGCATGGTATCCCAGAGACCCACGTCTCCCTGAGACTGTGGACATTGCCCTCGACCCCGGACTATTTCGACACGTCCCACTCACCGCCACACATGAGCGAGACCAGCTTCTACGACGACCTGCCTGTGCAGTACATGGAGAACCGGGCCTTCTCCTTTGACGAGCGCAGTGCAGGTATCTCATCTTCAAGTACTCCGTGTCAAGGTAGTCCTCACTGCAAGTGTTCCCCAGTCTAGTACTTTATATGAAATTATCCCACTGGAACCATTGATACTGAGAAAGTTTATTAAGAAATTTCTCTATAGAAATGCATATTTTCATGCGCTGTTTGCAGCTCTGAGGGTGGGGGGCCATCGCAATGGTAACCTGGGGATCCGGACCAGCGCCCCATTCCGTAGCAATGTCTACCATCCCACCGAGATGGCAGTGGTGCTGAACGGGGGCACGGTGAGTGCCCTTCTCACACCCGGGGGGGCCGGTACTCGATCCACACTACCTAAGGTTCTCGTGACGAGATGTCGCCTTTAAGTTCCAGACCTGGAACCGAGGGGTTACAGTGGGGTGGGGATGGGCTTGGAGTCACAGCGTCTTCAAACAGAACCTGAGCAGAACCAGCACCGCAAGTTGAATCAGACTCCTTCCCCGCCATGAATGGACCGATCGCTCAGCACTAAAAGCATTGCACTGATCTGGCACTGTGAAGGACACAGTTACTCACAAACCGAGTCTCACGTTAAAGAATCTTACACCGTGAAACACACACAGGATCACACCGCCATGCATGTACACATGCTGATATTTATGATTTTGTAATTTACTGTTTTAATATAAAGCAAAAAATATAACAGACTGCTAATAGTAAAAACAATAAAGATAATTGGGAGAAACAGGATTTGCATTTTCAGCGACAGCTTCTCGAACCCTTGCGTGCACATGCGCGCACACACACGCTGTCAGGCTGAGCAGACCTGGTCACCTGACCTCCACACACTGAGATGCATGCTTCCCCACCTTCACTCTCCCCTTCCATAGGACGCTTACAGCCGCTGTCCCAGCATGCACCACTCCCAGCCAGGGACGCTCCGTGACTCATTCTGGCAACGCTGCCCTATTGGAGGATATAGGTCAGTAACAGTGTGAGGGGGGGGGATCAGCTAAAATCTGGAGTAGGAGTGTTTCTGTGGTACAAGGAAGCATGGAGGTTACTCATAACACCGTGGGCAGGTCTAAGATCAGCGTTAGGGTAGTGCAGGGTAAAGCCCACCCTAGAGAAACATCTCAGGACTGAGGAAGGATCAGCTGACTTTCGGCTTTTTTTTTTCTTTCTCCACAGATCCCAACTGCACCCCCCAACTACACCGGGAGGCAGCTGTGGTGAGGGCGTGGTTGGTGTAGAGGTGCCTGCCTCAAGGGGTTGGAGATGGGGTAGCTTAGAACCGTGGGTCCAGGAGGTGGACCGTCAGCATGTCCTGTTCCTGGATGCCAACAAGAAACCGATGCACTACTTTGTCTCGGGGAAAGACTGAATCGGTGAGAGGAAGAGGAGGAGGAGATGCTGAAAAGTTCGGACATATGTGTGAGGACAAATTACAGCAGTACATGGAGAACAGCAGGAACAATTTGTGTCCGACAGTGAGAGTGGACATCTCTCAACGTGGAGGGTGGACACGCTGACCTTTGACATTTCACCTTTGACAGCAGACATATCAAGATTGAGGTGATGTTGTTTGTGTGAGACTTTGCACGGGAATGCATTAGAATGATCAGATCCGACACTGAAGTGTGTGTGTGTAAGGGTTGTGTGTTTTAGATGGAATGAAGTGGAATGAAGACACCCTTCTGCGTGTAACAGTTCCCATCTCCATGGGGAACAATGTCAAACTCTGCGTCCTTTTTATGGGATGTCGGGCTCCAAGCTGCAGCTCCCTTTCCCACGTTTCACACGAAGACGTGTTTTTTTTTGTAGATCAGTGATTTTTTTTGTCCCTTATGTATCACCTCCTGCGAGCTACGGCCATGTCTATTGCGTGACATGCTGAAAGAGTGTCATTGAAGGCAGCTGTGTAGCTCTGTGTGAGTGCAAACGCTTACAGTGCTTTAGTTTCGCGCAGTGCCGCTGGGACCACTCTCGCGTGGCACCACCCCCCACCCATCCACGAGCCACCCCGCACTCCATCTGGATACGGCACTCTGTGTTTAGCTCAAGATCATGAAGCTGAAGCATTTTCCTTGGGTGGATGAGGATGCTCTCCTGGTTCTGTTGTTTGGTGGACAGTACGACCCGGACCCGGTGATGTCAGGGAAACCGGCTGATTAGGACAGCAGTAACACCCCCTGTTTCTCGTTTTCCCAGCTTTACTCGAGCTTTTCCAGTACCCATCTTCACTGTTGGCCGGACCCCTCTCTGTTGTGCTTGCCATGTGCCGCTTGAAAACCAGGAAAGTGGAAGCCTTGAAAACACAATCCCACCAGTTAATCCAGCGTAAATCACAGCATGATAACTAACCCATCCCTCCATCCGTCTTCTAAGAGCCTATCCTCAAGGTCACTGGGATGTTATTGATGCACGGGCTAATGCAAAATCATAAGGTTGTTAAACACAACGTTGCAAGTCACGTTGTGAGCTTATCTCTGCTGCACATTTAGAGTGTCAAAGAAACTTCAAGATGAGGAAACACGAGTCTCACAAAATTCCACACGGCAAATTCACACACAAGGAATGTTTCAGATGCTCTGTGTGTTGAACTGTGTCGGACAATTCAAGATTTAACGTTTTTGGCGACTGAATATAAGATATACATATAACACATTTTATCGTACTTAAGATCATGAATCTGACATGATTACTGATGCTTTTTTTCCCAGTGGCTATGATTTTTGGAAATATTTATACATTTCTAGATGAGCTCCACAAGCAGGCCTATGTTGTAACTTGCCAGTCATCTTTAAAGGTTTGTATTGTGCTGTTAAACAGATGGCTTGAGTGTTTAGACATCTCTCAGAAGCTATCAGTGCGGGTAGTGATGTTACATGTGTTTGCACTGGTATGAGCCCCAGCTTCTGGGGTGACTCTGTGACTCCCAACCTCTCGTTCAGGCCTGATATGCAGGCACAAGGCTCACGGAGAGCCACAGATTGAATGGAGGTCAGACAGGATCCTGTGTCGGGTCAGCCAGAACCCTGAGCTCCTGTTCAGAGAGGAGTCTAAGACCCAGATTTGGAGCACAGTTAGCATTGGCAAATCTGCCTCTGGCCCAGGTCTGAATTTAGTGGGAAACCAGCCTAAGGCAAAGGAGGACTCAGGGGGGCTCCATGATGCATGGAGTAACAGCCTATCATTTCTCAATGTCAGACTACCTTTCCCTTTAACTAACCCATGTGTAAAACTATTAAGTTTATATTTCTACAGCTGCAAAATAATGTTTTGTGTCAGGCTAAAAAATATTTTTAAGCATGAATTAACAAAAAACGTGTGGAATTTAGGGATTAGTTGTTTTCCTTTTCTAATAAGTGGTTTTCTCAGGTCACTGGCCTGATGTCGTCGCGGGATTTACACAAGCGCGAATGAGGCACATGGCTTCACGCTGTTAGTTGCTCTCTCGGTGCTTGTCGCTTGCGGCACGCCATGGCCACTCGTGGGAAGGGGTTGACGGCTCACAGCTCAGCTGTGTAGTGACGGCGGTGAGCCAATGTACAGGCTTGTTATCCCAGAGCGGAAATAAGCTTCCCTCTGTTTTCGTAAATAAACTGGCAAAAAAATAAAATGTAAGGTTTGTTGTTTACAAGTCTGACTTGCATTTTTATGCTTTCTAAAACGCCTTTTGTTCCACTGACCTCCCTCTCTCTGTATCGCTCTCCCTTTGTCTTTTTTTCTGGCACCCTTTCGCCTCCGCCTCTGCCTTGTCAATCCTCACTCCAGCTGACTGCTGCAGGCATCTCATGACCCCCTCATGACCCCTGCCCGAGCCTGCAGAACTCCCCTTGACCCCATGCAAAAGGCCAGTACCCCACCCATTCAGATATTTTCTGCCAGACAATCTCAGGCAACCAGTGAAGATTGTCACTATGAAATCCTTATTAGAATCACGACTTTTACACCCATAGTTCAATTCCGCTCATCTCAAATTCTCACACCTGGTTTTTCCAGTCACAGGTGAGTCCTAACACCAGATTGTTTTGTGTAAATGCAGGTTATTTGGGAAGCTGGGTTGACAAGGAGATGTTTCAAAATAAACACAAATCTGAAGCTCTGACCCTGACCAATCGTTGTGGCTTCATGTAATTAGAGCTTTGTGCGTAAGACTGTTGAGGTCAACGAGCCAAGGCAATCAAAAAATTAATATCTGCCAGCAGTAAGGCAGAACAAGAGTGTCAAGAGACATTGATGACACGGTGCATGGTGACGTTCTGACGTGTGTGCTGTCTCAGCTTTATAAAGAGATAGGAACAGACTTTACCAAAGTGACACTCCTGGAGTTAGATATAAATTACAGGACACAATATAGAAACTGATAAACTTCTAGAAAACAGAAAATAATTGGTATAACCATAATGTAATGGCAATGCAATGTAAACCATGATAAATAACCATAAAGTAGTTAGGATAAACAGAGGAACTTCAATAAGAGTACGTTATTCCTAAAAATGGTAAAGTGCCAGCCAGCCTGGGTATGTAAGACACATTTAGCTGTTTAAAATGCATCTCCTGAGAGTAAAAACTGTTGTGAAATCTGTTTGGAGACAACAATATCTCCTCCCCGTACTACAGATGATTTAGATCTTGTGGTATTTATTGACTTCCCATCTTATTATTTGGTCTGTCCCAGCAAACGGGGAACGTTCCCGCAACGTCCAATAACACTCTCATTACGTTCTCAACGTTCCTGTAACGTTCCCCGTTTGCTGGGGTGATGTTAGCGGTTCAGTACTGTCTGTCGGCTCACGTAGGCGCCACGCCTTCTGCAGAACGTAAATGGTGTTCAGGGTCCACGTGAGGTCGCCTGACTTTTGTAGCCCATTAATTTTGAAACAGTCGACAGTTTCAGGGCCTTCTTCCACTTAGCAAAGTGAAGCCACGGTATGCAGTTATACCCTCTCTTGATAGCTGAGTAGCCGTGATCCAGAATTATATTTTCCCTCGTAGGAAGAGTCACATGCTGAGGGTATTTTAGGAGAACCTTTCTTAAGTTGCAATGATTAAAATCTCCCGCCACAATGAGAACTGCTTCCGGATGTGTTTTCTTGTGGAGTTTGTTTAATACGGCTCTGGTATCAACTTGGGACTAAACATAGACACCAGTTTTAATAATAGGAATAATAATTCTTTTAGTAGTTATGGGGGCGGCCTTTAATGATGAGCTATTCTGAACTGGGTAAGCAATAACTGAGAAGCATTTCAGCGTACATGGCCGAGAGCCACTAAGGCTTTGGGAGACCCTGGAGCGAGCACGCCAACACTGAATTGAAAAAGTTCTGTGGTGCAGCCATTTCTGTCAGTGACACAGAGGGCCTGAAACTGTAGGTGGAGGCACAGGGACTGGAATAGGAGGCTGGGAAGATGCCTTCCCAAAAAGTGTGTGGTGCAGCCCAACACTGCAGACTCCTGAAACCCCATTACTGTGCGTCAAAAGCAAAACACAGCCAGGCTGTCACATCTGCTGTTTACACCGATCAGAGGACATGCTATTTACACTCCGTCCTTTTGGCCGACTCTAACCAAAAGGGACCCACGTGGTTGTCAGTGAAAAAATGCGGCGAGTCAGAAGGCAGAAGCAGCGTGATGCAGCAACCAAAGGGAATGTGAAACTTCCTGATTGCTTACTGGGTTGACTCTGAGCCTCATGGAAGCCCTCTGGAGTATCTCACACCATTATCAGAAGATGATCCATGACCCTGACATCCCCCCCAAACTTCCCCCAAAGACTGGGAGAGGAGCAGCTGTCTGAGCTGATGTTTCACACAGTCTGGATGGGTGTGGAACGGGGGATCATGTTATACTTTACGGGGCAGCTGGTGTTTGTGTTAGGAATCTTTCTCAGTCCGATGCACCATGAGAATGAGAAGAGGCGTCGGTGATCAATGCTACTGTTGCCATCTTCCCAAATGGCAGACCCAGATCAGGAAAGGTAAGGGGATGCTCACAAGGCCAGTGAGCATCAGAGAATGCTACCTCTCTAGTTGGTCATCCTCACAGTGCAGAATAAGTGAATGTGTTGTAAGATGATGTCCACACTAAGGTTGCTGCGTGCAGCTGAGGCATCCCATCATGTGTGTGTTCATGTGTGAACACATGTTAATTATCACATTGTGGGGACACAGTGTCCCCTGGAGGAATGAAAACCTGTTACTTTTCACCTTGTGGGGGCATTTGTTGTGTCCTTACAAGGGAAAACTCAGTTTTATAAAAACCTGTGAATGCAATCAAAAGAGCCAAAACTCTTGTATTTTGTTGGGTTACTTATGGTTAAGATTAGGGCTGAGATAGGATTAGGGTTGGGCACATAGAAATGAATGCAAGGTCCCCACAAGGTATAAAAGTACTAATGTTTGTGTGTGTGTGTGTGTGTGTGTGTGTGTGTGTGTGTGTGTGAGCACAGCTTTGAGCATCTGTTACAGCTTTGTTCCATGTACTCCGGATTTTCCTTCAGCTTGCTTGTGACCTCCGGCCAGCCTAAGCAATGAAGCTCATTCCAAGAATCCCAACATCTTCCTGCACTCCAGGAGGGAATGTTCTACACAGCTGCTGCCTGCCTGAAGCCAGCCCCACTCACCACTCCCCTGTTTCTCTGGATCAGCAACCCATAGGACAGGCTGCGTCCACAAGGGAGTACTGTGCTAAGTCACACTGGCTGGTTTCTAAGTGCCACAGAAGAAGGTGTAAACTATGACCTGAGGTTGATGTTTCCATCAGTGGGAGTCCTGGGTATGGGTGTCTGAGTGACTATCATCCCTCTATCACCTTAGGGCTTTCTGATAAAATTGGATTTAAATCTATCAAAATAATTTATAATTCTTATTGGGTATCTATTTATATGTATATTGGGTGTTACTGTATGTGTACACTTGTTTTTATCATGTATGTGTTTAATGATATCTTGGTATATATTGAGGCAATGCTGTGAACCATAGCTTGTTACTTTTTTGACGAAGCAGACTTAGAGGGCATTGGCAACCAAAGGCCTTAACTCCAGTCAACACCACAACTGCAGGGGGTTGGCATCGCTAGCCGCAGCACAGACAGCCATGGTGGACAATTATTTACAGGTAGGACACATCACAGTTTCACAAATAGGACATAACACATACTATTTTCAGTAGCATATTTATGTCACGCATGGAGGATCCAAGGGCAAAGAAATGTACAACAGACAGGGTACGGAGCAAAGGACTTTAATATAGACCGGAGCCAGATGAGGATCATGAAAGCAATGACCGAGCAAGAACCCAACGGTCAGCCTCCCTTAAATAGTCTCTAGATCCGGGGCAGGAAACTTTGTGCCCCCTGGTGGTGAGAATGGGAACCGCGACAATTTACAATTATTTACAGGCTATTTAAACTTATCACTGTGCCAGGGTAACCTGGGGTATTATGGGAGCCCTTCAATGTTGCACAGTGCCACGATATGGCGTGTGTTAGCAGAGGTATTCCATTTCACTGTATGCATAACTGCACGAGTCCAACTAACAATAAAGACTTTGAACTTGAATATCGAACATCGGGCGATGACTGTTCAACCTTTCAGTCATACCAATACTTCAAGCAGAAGAAATTCTGTTATTGGGTGACCAATTGTACAAGCAAGCAAATGTAAATTTAAATCTATGGTCAGTCAGGCTGAATGTGTGTAATTAATATCTTAAATGATGTCATAACAAAACTTCTGTTGATGGAATTGGAAAGATTGAACGTTGGTCACATGATTAGCATGGCTTATATGAAAGAGATGCCTGCAGACTCACAGGATCCACCTCTGTCTAGCTATGGCTCTGAAAATGTCTATTACATAAGGAGGCTCAAGCCATCCTATATTAGCACAGCGACTGTTCGGAGCCGGAGTTGGCTCACTGCATAGGAAGAGGGGGCATCGAGGGGGAGAGGTGTCTGTGTATGTGTGAATAACCGAGCTCTGCTGGCCTGAAAGAGTGGTAGGGTGCGAAGGGGTGGGTCACCGGAATGAGAAACAGAGGAATGCAAATTCCCTCTGAACAAATATCAGATTTTGTTTAGACACAAATCAACTGATTGACTAATTAAAATTGATTTAATTGGTTAAAAATGGAAGAGAGCCTTTGAGAGGAATGAAAGGAGCAGTGGAAGTGAGGCATCTGAGAGAAACAGGGCGAGGTGCATGGCTGGGGCCTGTTGTCAAGGCTGGTTTGGGGACAAACAGGCTCTTTAGTATGTCATTAAGAGTTCCGGTTACATACCGACTCTACCAGCTTATCTGAATCAATGAGGAATACTCAATGACCTGAGGGACTTAAAAGGGCTGTGTGGTACTTACAATCTTATATTTATGCAAAAAGAGGGAGATAAAGGGCAGAATACAATGGAAGAGAAGGATCAAAAACTGCAGGTCCAGGGTCTGCTGGTAAAGCAACCATCTTGGGCATGTTATCTTTATACAATGCAGGGAAAGACAAATTCATCATACACACCAAAACTAACCATCACTCTCATTGGTTTAATTTATATGTCACCCATAATGACTTACAGTTCAGTTTTTGCCCCTTTGCCGAAAGAAACTTAACTGCCTTGTTGAAGGGGTTCTTGGGAGTCGACCCTATAACCTTCTTGTTACCAATCCCCCTCCTTAACTATGGAACTTGCTGCCAGAGTCACCTAAACCCCACAAGGAGGGGCAGCAGCACAGCACGTGGTTAAAGGATCAGAATGTTTCAGGCTTAGACATTGTCAAATGAACTGCTGTTGTATCCTGATTAATCACTTTAAGTTTTATTGCAACAGACAGTATCCCACTAAATGTGTGTCAAAGCCATAAAATATGAGTCTAGCTCTGTTTGCCGAGGCATGGCTACAGTTTTCCTTCAGTGTTTCACTGTTGTTAATGTACTTGAAGGTCAGAGCAGTCCAGTCACTACAGGTTTCATATTTTCCTGCATCACTCATAGCCTTAACATGTACTAAGCTGTCAGTTAAGTAAAAAACAAAGATGCCATGCTATGTCTAATTAAATGCGTTTTTCTGAACTCCAGTACAATATAATATTAACAAGTAATCAGGCACAGTGGGAGACAAACGAGGCTCCTCGGAGCAAACAACATACTGAGCATCTGAATGCTGAACTTCTCTCACTCAGGATGCACATGTGTACAGCTAGCGTTCCATGGTGCTGATGATTTGAAAGACCTCTGGATGGTAGGCGACAGCTAGTGTCTGTTTCTGCGTGACTAATGCATTGTGCTGTTCACAAGACTGAGAGAGCAAGAGTGTGAATGTGAGTAAGGGGGCGTGTGAGAGTGAGAATGTGTTGAGACTGGATTTGAAGGAAAATAGGCTTAGGCAGAGTTGTAACGATATATTTACATGTATGCTTGTATATGCATTTAACTGTTTTATGTTATGTCTGTAGTTTGATAAAGAGCAGCAGCAGAACGGAGTTAAAATGCTAGTTCATCTTCCACGCTAGTATTTATCCAGCCCCCCCAGCCGTAGTGAGGGTTATTGGCTACTATACCATTAAATGTGAACAAAAATATGAAAATAAACAAATGAATTTCAAATATTAGGTCAGTGTGGTGTCTGTGCGTGCTGTTACACACAGCCTTCATCTCAGTTGACCAAGAATTTCATCGACGAAGCTGTCAGCCATGGCCTCGTTATGAATTGATTTATATTCTAAAGGCTGCACAAGATGTATTGTTTCTCAGGGGCTGCCAGACGTGCTCGCCTCACACTCAACACACAGTAAAACACAAAAACTCACGAAATAAATACGGGAGTCAAATTATAATTTGGAAAGAGTATATCTCAATGCAGCACACGCTGGAGGCGTTGCTATGAACGCACGCCTGCGTCCCGCAGTCGTCAAGGAAGTAGCTGAGTGAGTACTTCCGGGTCGTTGTGCAGCTTCCGGTTCTGTGTCCATGTGAGTCTGAAGGTAGGTTCAGAATAGGTTCTGAAGTCTATCTCGTGTTTGCTTTTTCTGTGTCGGCCTCGTACTGTATGCGTCTTTGAAGCTGCAGCATTAGATGGCTATAGATGGCCAAATTCAATTATTGCTTATGTTGCAAGCAGTGTAATGTTTTTTTTTTTAAAACATAGTTCAAACTTCGTTAATGTTATGACATATTGGAAATATTTGTGCAACTTTGCAGGAATAAAAAAAAAAAGTCTTTGCAACGAATTATTTTTAAATCACATTGCATAAAGGCAACACAGTATTATTTAAAACATCTACATATTGAGGTTTAAATAAAATATGGGCTGTTTTTTCTCTTTTTTAAGTAGACTGCATTACAATACCATTTGATCGTTGTATGATGTGGCTGAAATGTTTTTTTGTAGCAGCTTTGGTAATCTGACACACAAGTAGCATGGTTGTTTTAACTACTCAGTCTCAGGAATATGTTTTTCAAAGAAAACTGCTAATGGATAGAGTTTCATGACATCTAACTTGTACTTAAAATCTTTAATATTTAAATCAGATTTTCATTCCCGTTGCAAGACTTGAAATGCCTGAAATCTATTCCAGGCAGCACTGGCCACAGAGTTGAGGTCTACCCTGGATGGGATGCCATTAAAAACTTGTATTTCTTAAGACATTAGCGCTAATACAGGGTCAGTTTTAACACAGTTTTGTCGCTGTGCTAAATGTTTTAAAATATTAAACTAAATATCAATCTGGAAATTAAAGGAAGTTTTACAGAGGATTAAAAACGAAATGTATATATGTCACAGTTTTCCCTGGTGGTGATTGTGTCACTGTCCATTTCTATGCAAAGAAGAAGAAAAATAAACATTTGAGAGTCTAATATTGAATGAGACGTTTGTATTCTGAAGTTGCAGTAGATGACATACCATAATACTGCATTGATGTAAATTTCTCTTTTCATAGATGGTGCGACGAGATGCTGCAGATGTCCTAGAGGAGACAGTGGATAAGATGCTTGAAGATGGACAGCAGGTTAACATGAAAGTCGGCAGCAAAAAGGGAGTCGCAGAGGAAAAGGCGAAGTGCCCCTCAGGGAAAGGTGAAAAGCGAGTGAGAAGCAATGACGGCACAAAAAGCGACAGGAAGACAAAGAAATCGACAGCCACAGATCCTGTGGACGGGTGGTGCAACCTGAGTCAGGCAAACACTGAGGAAAGGGGCAAGGGAAAGCTTAAAGCAAAGACAAAAAGGAGCAAGTCAGAGAGCTCAGCTGAGGTACCACTTTTGGTAATGAAGAGAAAGACCGGGAAAGTAACGAGTGGCGATGAGCTTGAAGAAGGAAGCGGGAAGATGCAAAACAGGAACGTTGTGGGCACTGAAGCCAAGAAAAGCAAGAAGCAAAAAACACAAAGAGAGAAGAAGAATCTAGAAAAAGCAGTGGGAGAGAAACGGATAGAGAAAACAGATAAGAAGGGCCCCAAGAAGAAGAAGGTCAGAGCTGGGGCTGATAAGGAGGAGAAGAGGGATGAAGGTGATCTTGGAGATGCTGCCAACGGTGACACGTGGAGCCAGCATTACAAGGGAAGAGCGGCTGGGAATGGAGCATCCATGACCAAGGAGAAGAGGAAGAAAAAGATGAAGTGCATGGTTGATACAGCGGATTCTGGCAGTGGTCATGTGGACACCGCTGCGAGAGAGGATGGATTCAAGGGCATCGGAGGGGAAGATCTGAAAAAGAAGAGGAAGAAGAAAAGGCTTCCCATTCGGGAGACTAAAACGGGCATGGGAACAGGAGCAGAAGAAGACAAGGGAGATGAAGTCCTCACTGGGAACCAGGCACCACTGCGAGAGGATGGAGGTAGAGCCATGAAAACACAGCTGAGAAAGAGCAATGCGGGAGGCAGCGGGCGAAGAGGCAAGGCGGTTAAAGAGGAGAAAGGCATAAAGAGGAAAACAGAGGGCAAGAAGAAGAGTAAGATGGAGAAACAGGTGGGAGAGGGTGTGGCTACCATTGTTCAGGAGGCAGAGGAGGAGCAGGAGAGGAAAACAAAGAAGAAGAGAAACACACCAGTTGAAGCAGACTTGTCAGCTGGAGAGGTCCAAAAGGCAGAAGAACAGAAGAAGAAGAAAACAAAAGCACATGCTGAAAAGAGTGACTCCGCTGTGAAGGTCCAAAATGCAGAGGCTATAAAGAAGAAAAAGAAGAGTAAAGCCCAGACTGAAGAGGATGACACAGCTGTGGTTCTCCAAGAGGTGGGAGAGAAGGTGAAGAACAAGAAGCAGAAAAGGAAAGCACAGGCTGAAGAGGATGACACAGCTGTGGTTCTCCAAGAGGTGGGAGAGAAGGTGAAGAACAAGAAGCAGAAAAGGAAAGCA
>JAACJT020000075.1:1095193-1116770 GCA_009936485.2 Gymnarchus niloticus
CAGGCTGAAGAGGATGACACAGCTGTCATACAGAAGGCAACAAAGAACCCAAAGAACAACAAGGAAAAGGCTGACTCAGTCATTGGTGAGGGACAGCCTGACTGCCAAGGAATGGTGACATCCAAAGAGAGAAAGAAAAGGACGGCGGTGTCAAATGGGGAGAAGCAGCAGAAGGGGTGCATTGGAGGAGGGAAGGAGAAGAACAAAAATGAAGGGAATGCAGCATGGAAGGATGACAAGTATGGCCCCTTAAATGGCTCAAATGGAAAACTAAAGAAAAAAAAGAAAAACTCAGTCAGGGAATCCATGCCACAGGAGGACATCATGTTGACTGAGAGACGGATACCTTCAAAATACTATGGTCTTTTGAAGAAAGAGAAGGAGGAAGAAGAAGAGGTGCCTGTATCAAAGAGCAGAAAACAGAGGGAGGAATCTCCAACCAGTGAGGTATTTACTGTGATGTTTTTAATCTAAAGCAATGTAGCCTTAGCCATATAGCTGCACATGTGCTAATTATAGGTAAGTGCTACAAGCTTGAAAGTGTCAGCTGTCTTGGAATATGAACCTGCAGCCACTTGGTCAAACATCCCATCCTCATACTGCTGCACCGGACCTAATCTGATGTGGCTGCCTTCTTTACGCTGCTGGCGGTTCTCTTTACTGAAACGCTTTCATCTCTCTTAGGTGGATGTGGTGTTTCTGTCTGAAAAAACAGGCAATAAAGATGAAGTCACGATTGACCAGGTACAGATCTCCCACTGTTAGGAAATCGCCATTTCATTTGGCTTCTTTGAAATGTGTGTGTGTACTTACACTGTACTCTAAATAGAAATATAACAAACCAGTACTGTTTCCCTCAGGAACGACGGCAGGCCTTGCAGAAGGAAATTGATAATGCATCCCGTCCTGGAAGCTCACCGGTCAGTATCTGCTCTCTTTCGTAAACACTGCCACGTTTGTTCATTTCAGAACATCTGTTGATTGTCAGAGTGGCTGATTATTATTTTTTTTTTTTGCATGCTAACTAGACCCTTGGACAATGGGGTTCTGCCCACTTTGACAATGCCAGCCAGCAGCAGAAGTTCCTGAGACTGATGGGTGGGTTCAAAAGCGGCAATAAGCCAACAGGGTCTGCTGGGGAGCGGGCCAACATGGCACTGGGGAAGGAAGGGCAGGAGCGTTTGCAGCAGAACCTCCTGATGGAATTTGAGCGTGCCCAGAACCGTCGTTTGGACTTCCAGAACAAAGGGGTGGGCCTTGGCTTCTCACCTCCACCTAATAAAAAGTTCTTCATCGACGTCGACGCATGTCGGTCTGTACGGTTTGATGACTGAACCTAGAACCAGACAAAATACTGCACAAACTTCCCAGCATGGACTACACGCTGGGGATGTTGGCCTCAGACTGGGTCACAGAGGAAAGGACTTCAGGACACACCTGTGCATTGTTTTCCTCTGGCTTTTTAAAAATATTTGGAGAAATTTGAGTTTTCCTTTGTGTATAGAATTTTTCCCGATACCGCACATGTGTACTTGCTGATGGACCGTTGGCTCTGTGGTGATGCCAATACTCCTGTCATTGAGTGACAATAATGATGAAAAGAACGTCTTTTGACCCTGATACCAGAACATGGTTCCCATTAAAGAAGGGGATGATGGATGAAAAACCAGTAAATGACAGAACCAATGCAAAGGGCTGTGAAAGTTTAATAATCACGTCCTGCTTCAATTGCCGTGGCTCTGCCTTGTGAAAATATTTATTGATGGTGATCCAAACAAAGGTTCTGATTAACATTCCACTCCTCTTAAAAGTTACATCTTTTTATTAAAACTTGGCAAAACCTCAAGATGTATAGTTCCAGTCATTTTGTGCACGCTTTAAAACCGCAAATAATCGATAAAAACTGAAGTTTTATGGAGAAACATGGGACAGTGCACTAAAATCAACTCCCTTACCGAACAGCTTGTATCCACGATATAAAAAATGAAATATGAATAATATAAAAATATTGTCGCGTTCCAAGTCTTTCGGACAACTCGGTGTGTTCCACATTTACGGTGTCGAACTCATGTAACTACGGGTACCCGTTAAGGACATTAAGCACCACTACAGAAACCGCGACTTACCGTCCACTGCTAAATATAAAGTACGGGTACCCGTTAAGGACATCAGGCACCACTACAGAAACCGCGACTTACCGTCCACTGCTAAATATAAAGTACGGGTACCCATCAAGGACATTAAGCACCACTACAGAAACCGCGACATACCGTCCACTGCTAAATATGATAAGGTTCCGTGACCATAGTGGCATGGAACGTCTTAATTCCATACACGCCCTGCAGGACCATGAAAATTAAGTTCCCTCGGACCCGAACGTATAGGAAAACATTTAAACGATACATATAAGGATACATAGTTTTATTAGGTCGCCCTCAGACCGAGCTTCCCGTAAAGAGTTAAAGAGCGGGCGGAAAAGCGACGCCTTAACGGGGGGGTGTCATATGACGGGGAAGATGGCTGCTGTTCAGTGGTAAGACTTCACCCTTCAATCCCTGCCTGGTTTAACTGCTTTCCTCGGCTTCCTATGTCATGAATTTGTTAGACCCTGTCAGCGCTGTGCTCAGGAAAGCCCGTGAAGAGGCTCCTGTGTATTTATCGGGAGCGTCTCCGGTACACGTCCGAGGGTTTAAAGGGGTGTGCCGATCAGAGCCGATGTGTCTTCCCCCTTCGTCACAGGCACAGCCGCGGACGGCGGTACGAAGCGGAGCTGCAGGGCTGCCGCCTGGAGGCCGTGCCCGTGGAAGGCGGGGACTACCATCCGTTCAAGCCCATTACCGTGAGTCGGGGCTCGGCTGGGCTCGGCTCGGCTCGGCTCGGCCCCCATCCCCCGACTTCCAGGGGTCTCCACATAAATAACACACTGGAAATAAGAGCAGAAACTTACAAGCGAAGGGGCGGGGCACGTGCAGATAGTATGAGTTCTGTAGATTAATAAGGGTCAATTGTAGGAATTTAAGAGCAGAAACTTCCTGTCGTGTTCATATGTCAATGGCAGTCAGAGGATGCACTGTGCTCTAAGTGTGGAGGAGTACCGGCTGTTTGCTTATTGTCTTTCTGCGGTTTATTCTTGTTTACTTCTTTATCATCAGGGAAAGCATCAGGCCACTTTTATTTAGTTGGGTGTATTTTCCGATGCATTACAGTTGATCCCCCCCCGAATTTAGGCAACCTTCTCCGGAGTGAAAATGGCCACTTGTATGTAAACCAGACAATGAAGGCTCCCAAAAAGTACCCTGCAAATTGCAGACCCTGTTAATAAAGTATGCTCCATTGACCAATTAGCGTGGATCAGAAGTGATACTGGTTGGACTGTGTGGTTCAGTTAAGGGAGGTTGAAGCAGTAACATGTGATCACCAGTCCATACATCCATGAGTATAAGAGCAGCAGCAGTTAAGGGATTGAGTATTTTTAACGCTCAGGGGATGTGATCATGGTGGGTTAGCCCCTGGTCTGTAGAGCCTGCTGTAATACAGTAACTCTCTGTGGATACCATTTCACGGCTACCCACCGTGCCTGCAGTTAAACAGACCTCAGATGTCACATTTTCATTTCCCTTTGCAGATGATTTGTACTTTCTATACAGTCCGGATCCAGTGCCTTCTCCCCTTTCCTGCATATCTAGGAAACAAACTGGGATGATTTATCTGTACATTTCATCCCAGTTTGGCGAGGGACTGTGTAACATCGCATGTCCACTTTTCTCTACCCCTGCAGGTGACAGACTCAAAGACCAGGAAGGGAGGTCGCAAGGGCAGCACTTCCTCCTCGTCTTCCTCCAGCTCGGTGACGGCTGATCCTCTCAGCTCCATGCTGGATGGCACAGACCCCCTGTCCATGTTTGCGGCAGCCTCTGCTAACGAGACCGCGACGCTCTCACACAGCACCACGGCGGGGGTGAGGCAGTAACCGTAGTGACAGCGCTCGGGGGCAGGATGAGGGGGACAGTTAACACTGTAGCGTGAAGGGGCTCTGGAAGTTGGGGCGGTCATGATAACACGTCTCCTTTTTTCACAGGAACTGGGGAGGAGGAGGAGGGAAAAGGATGAGGAGGTGGGGCCGGACTTTGAGCCCTGGTCGGCTAAGCGTGGAGAAATCCTAGCCAGGTTCACCACCACAGAGAAGCTGTCGATCGTGAGTGTGCCGGAGACACTCGGTGGTTCTGGAAAAGATGAAGTGACCACGTATTGACCAAGGGAGGGGCAGATGTCTGTCGGTAGAACATTTTGACGTGCCCAACGACGGCTTTGGGAAGGGAGGGCTATCTTCAAACACTTAAAGCAGTGGAAAGCAGTTTGCTCTAAAGCCTTCCAAAAGAGTGATCTTTGGCAGCAGCACCTGACTCAAACGTTGACTTGGTGCCCAGTATGACAACACTACTAATCCTCCTCGGAAATTTAGGTTTACACCTTAACCTAGCTGGCTTGGGGGTGACCAGGACCAGGGTTGTTGACCTTCATTGCAGATTTTTAGGTGTATCTAATGACTGTCTGGCGTGTTCCTCTTCACAGAACCTCTTTATGGGTTCAGACAAAGGTAAGCATTATCGGCATGATCAACCAACACAAAATCCCGCACTCCAAGACCTAGTGTTAAATTATTAATACACGCAAAGACTATAATTAAAATCTTGCACTTTAAAACTGCTTGAATCTTTAAGTATCTGAAAGGCAAATTTGTGTCGGGGTCATCTCCAGAGACCATCTCACGATGCTATTGGTGGCTTCCAGGTAAGGCCTCCAGCCCTGGGTCCACGGTGTCGGAGAAGGTGCGCAATCGCCTGGAGGAGCTGGACGACATGGAGGAGGTGTGTGTGCCCATCTCCGCGTGGGTCACTTACGAGTGTGTGTGTCCACCGTACTCTTGAGCCTCCGTTCCTCTGCTCTTCCAGGGCTCTCAGCGTGAGATGCTGAACCTGTCCCAGCAGGACTACGTGAACCGTATCGAAGAGCTGAACCAGTCACTAAAGGAGGCCTGGTCCTCTGACCAGAAGGTCAAGGCCCTCAAGATTGTCATCCAGGTGAGAACTGCCCAGGTGTCTCTGCTGTTTTAGCACCACCTGTTATCTTATTGACCTCTTTCTCCTGTGTGTGTGTGTGTGTGTGTGTGTGTGTGTGTGTGTGTGTGTGTGTTAGTGCTCCAAGCTCCTGTCTGACACATCAGTTATTCAGTTCTACCCCAGCAAGTTCGTCCTCATCACAGACATACTCGACACATTTGGTAAGTCGTACCACAACGCGCTGGTGAGCGTGAAGTGCCTCGATTCCTCGCCTCTGTACCAGATTGCCGCCTGGCTGTCTGTAACTGTCCTGTCTGTGGCCGCAGGACGCTTGGTGTACGAGCGGATTTGGTCCATGTGCTCTGACTCCAGCCTGCCCCCAGGTGAGACGCGTGTAGCTGTTTAATTGTGGCCCTGGCTATGCCTTGTGCTGGAAGGAGCTCAGCTGGCAAATGGAAGAAAAGTAGGGACCTAAAGGAGAGAGAGTTTGGTATCGAAATGTTAAGGATGAGAGGTTTATTGGCAGGACGCAGAGCTCGAGTACATAGACTTGGACAGTTTAGGCGCAGCCTGGTTTTAAGATTTACCTGATGAGGGCTTTGAAGATATTTATTTTGATTTGAAACCTTGGCCACATCAGTTCCATGCTGTAACAAAGATGTAAGAAACTCTCTCACCCCCTGTCCTGTCTTTGGAAATGCCCCCCCATCCCAGACACATTCTCTGCTGACAGCGTGAACGACACGGCGAAGGAGACCTGTCTCAACTGGTTTTTTAAGATTGCCTCCATCCGTGAGCTCATCCCTCGGCTGTATCCTTCCCGTTCTTGCCTCTTGCCATCTCTGCCCCTTTTCCCCTTGATGGTTATCCCATTCTCATCTTTATATGTTCGAGCCACCGGTCTTGTTGCTCAGCATTTTTATCCTTGACAGTCTCGCTCAGATATGTGGAAGCTGCGATTTTGAAGTGTAACTGCTTCCTGTCTAAATCGTGAGTCTCCACCTCTCTGCCAGTCTGAGTGCACGGCCTTCCTAATGCTGTTTAATTCATTTGTTTTCCTTCGGCTTGTTCAGTACCTGTCTGTCTGGTTGACCTACTGCGTGATCCTTTAATTGCCTGTTTAATTATTTTTGATAGCATCTGTAGTTGAATTATAATGATAGTATCACGTATATCAGTATGCGCGGTCTCTTGGTCTTTCTCTGTCTTTCAGGGGGGTTCAGGAGACCCTGCCTCGCCTCACAGCAATGATTCGAGGAATTGGGGACCCCCTAGTGGCAGTTTATGCCCGCGCCTATCTCTGTAGGGTGAGGGTGCAATCTGTGTTACCCCTAGGGGGTACAAACCCATGTTCGATATTTCACTGTGAGAAGAAGGGCAAATAACAGGAAGAAATTTAAATAATTTTGATTCAATGAGCAACACAAAAATAGTGTCTCAACATCTGTATTCTGCGAGCTGAGACGATTGCCCCTCCCCAGGTGGGCATGGAGGTGGCCCCCCACCTGAAGGAGAGCCTCAACAAGAACTTTTTCGACCTGCTGGCCTCGTTCCGTCAGATCCACAGCGACAGCGTCCAGAACCAACTGGTTCTGCAGCGAGTGGAGGTTCCGGTTTACCTGACCCTGTATTCCCCAGCCATCCACTGGATCCTGCAGTGTGTGTCCTACCGGGCCCCTGAGGTGACCTTGCACTCCGGCTTTATGGCACCACCTCTGACCCCCGGTGCCACACTTTGGTCATCCACCCATCCTCTGCTTTGCGTCTGTGGCTTGGGTTCTACATGCAGATTCCTGAGTCTACGTGGCCTGCGTGTCGCTTAGAGTCTCGCTTGGACCACCTCCATCTCTCACTCACCTTGTCCTTCCGTTCTGTTTATAGAAGCATTGCTCTAAGCGCTAAATCCTTTAACACGTGTGTAGTGTGTATCTATGAATGTTGTGAGCTGGTTTGCTGCATTAAGTGTTCTATGTGTCCATTAACCCCTGTGGTATTTTTGCAGGTGTTACTGACTGAGATGATGGACAGGTGTAAAAAACTGGCGAATAAGTAAGTCCTCTGGGCTCCTGAAGGCTGTTTTCAGCTGTTTGATAGGTTCTGTAGTTGGACTGCTGTGGTTTCACTTTAGGTGGATGCTGTAGTTCCGATGCAACAGACTGTGCTTTCCACAGCGCTCTGCTGCTGAACTCCGTGATGTGGGCCTTCCGTGCGGAGTTTGTGGCAGCCCGGGCCACCGACTTCATTGCCATGATCAAGGACTGCGATGAGGCAGGATTTCCCAAGGTCAGAGGCCACTGCCATAATGAATGACTCATTGCCTTCTCTTTAAGTCTCGCTTTACAACTTCTGATGTTTTTTTTTTTTTTTCTAGGTCCACCTTCTATTTACAAATGTTAGATGAAGCTGGATTCCATAGTCTTGTTTATTCGCCAATTGGTGTTGGATCCTTTTGGTGACAGCTGAAGTTGTGGTTCAGCTAGGGCGTTAAAACTTACGAGCTAGTCAGGAGTTTGGTCTCCTAACCAAGAACCCCCTCACACTTCAAGTTTGTGTCTTATGACATCATTTATTTGCACATCATTGATTTGCTTACTGTTATCTAGTTGTTTTTTTTTTTTCCCCAAAGGTTTGAGGCTTTACGGTTACCCTGCAATCACAGGACAAGCTCTTTGACCACATGATCATGCAGTCTGAAGGCAGTTTACCCGTACCTCATCTCTTTATCTGCTGCCCCCCTCGACAGCACCTGCTGTTTGGCTCCCTGGGGCGGAGCCTGGCCTGTGCAGACCCTCCAGAGAGTGAAAGGCTGTCCATCCTGAATGAGGCCTGGAAGGTGATCACCAAAGTGCGCAGCCCACAGGTATACCCCAGAAAAAAAGCTCAGTGGTCCAACAGCAGCTACCTGTGTAGATCGGCTGAACTTAATGGATGTAGATGTAACGATTTCATCCTGTTGCAGGACTACATCAGTTGTGCCGAGATCTGGGTGGAGTTCACCTGTCGCCACTTCACGGTGAGTGAGGATGAGGTTTGATCCAGTGATGATCTGAATGAAACTAAGGACTTACGAACTTCCTTTTTGGGGTAGCAGGAGTTCAATGCAAACCCTTACTGCCTGCCTGCTCTGAAAGGATATCTTTCTTTCTTCTGATTTAAACTGGTATTCTTGCTTAGTTTTGACCTTTAAAATTCAAGGAATTGCTCTTGTACCAATACAGACTGTCAATTCTTGGAGTGGTGGAATGGATTTCTTAGGATTTTTAACCTTGTTTGAGGCTTGGATGTTAATGATTATTGAACTGATATTACCAGTTAATCTCATGATCTTTTTGTATCTCAGAAGCGGGAGGTCAACACCGTGCTGTCTGACATTATCAAACACATGACCCCGGACCGTGCCTTTGAAGATGCCTACCCACAGGTAAACCACATGCCCAGGACTGGCTCATGCCAGAATGTACATGGACTGGGAAACTCTGAGGTCAGACGTGAGCTTGGGGTCTGTGGACTACAGTGGTGACCCTTTCTGTCCTCCTGTGTTACAGCTGCAGTCTGTGATAAATAAGATCCTCGCCTACTTCCCAGACTTCTCTCTACTCTTCTCTATGGTAAGAAAGCTACATATTTTCCATAGTAATTTTATCTAGTTTTACGGTTAAATATTCAGCTTTATTTTAAAGGACAGCAGTAAGCTTTGAAAGAACAGTGGGATTTAAATCAACGACACCCGTGGTCCAAAGTTTGGTTGGGTAAGGCGTTTGACAGGCTTTCTCCTTCTCCAACTTCAGGAGAGGTTCCTGCCTTTCCTGGACATGTTCCAGAAAGACAGCGTGAGGGTGGAGGTGTGTCGCTCCATCATGGAAGTCTTCATCAAGTATGTCCTCCTCTCTCCGCAGCCATAGTGGGACTCTGTGGTCTGCGATGAGACCATGTCAGGTGCTGACCCTGTCTCTCTGTCTCTGTCCGTCCATCCCCAGGCATCAGCAGGAACCCACACGAGATCCAGTCATCCTTAATGCGCTGCTGCACGTCTGCAAGACCATGCATGACTCTGTTAAGTGAGTGTCGCAGCGGAGCGTGCCTCCACGCATCTCTAAGTGCCTGTCAGGGGCTGCGTGTGTCCGTCTGTCTGTCTTGCGTACTGAGTTCCTGCCCCGACGTCTCTCCTCCCCAGCGCGCTGACCCTCGATGACGAGAAGAGGTCCCTCTCCCTGCTAATTAACGGCTTCATCCGCATGGTGAGCCCCCCCCATTCTGCCCTACGCCCTCTGCAGTGGAAGCCCTCACTCATTATGCTCTCCCCCCCCAGGTGTCATTTGGACGTGACTTTGAGCAACAGTTAAGCTTCTGCGTGGAGGCGCGGGCTACGTTCTGTAACCTGGAGCCTGTCCTGATTCAGCTCATCCATGTGAGCCCCGACCCCCCCCCTCACAGCAACCAAGCATAATTATTTCACTCTGGTGGTGATCACTTTCATAATAGGAGACTGTGTTTTTCACTCAGTACTCAAGGGTACAATAGCAGAGTCCCTTGTGGGACTGAAGACTAGCCATTATTGTCACATTCTTATCATTGTGTTTCCCAGCAACTCACACTAGGGGGCATCTGTTGTCATATCCTATGAATTGTAATCATGTGGAGTTGAGGATTTAGTGTTCATGGTAAAGAATAACCCCCCCCCCGCCCACCAGACGGTGAACCAGCTGGCCATGGAGACGAGGCGAGTGATGAGGGGCAGCCATTCCCGGAAGACTGGAGCCTTTGTTAGGGTGAGTCGCTGTGGGTGGGGGGGGGGTCAGTGTGCACCATACTGAAAAAGATCTACAGTTTAAAGCAATAGTGCAGTAAGCAGGACACAAGAAAACAATACAGAGATAAATATCAAAGTAGGGGGGGGGGAATATATCTTACCTTAAACAGTTCAAGAGAAAAGCAAGTTACGGATCCATCCAGCCATCTTCTAACTACTTATCCTCATCAGGCTTGTTGTCGGCCTGCAGCCTATCCCAGTGGTCGACACTGTGGTACGCTCCAGACAGGATGCTAGGCATTCGTAGGGCACATAATGTACACAGTCACACACTACAGTAACTTCTTTTTTTTTTATCTGCATGTCCTTCAGACATCATCTTTTCTTTTCACTTCTGCTCAGGCGTGTGCAGCTTATAGCTTCATCACCATCCCATCCCTCACCAGCATCTTCAGCCGTCTCAACCTCTACCTGCTGTCTGGCCAGGTGGCGCTGGCTAACCAGTGTCTTTCCCAGGGTGAGTTAGTGGTTCCTGATCAGTACAATACTAGCTGGATATTTTGTTTAATGGGCATTTTGAAAACATATTGCCTCTTTGGACTTGCCCCCCTGTCTCGCATGCAGCCGATGCATTTTTCAAGGCAGCGGTGAGCCTGCTGCCAGAGGTGCCACGTACCATCAGTATTGAGGGGAAGCTGCGTTCCTCTGAACCCTTCCTACTCGACTTCATAAACAACTTCCTGTCCACGCTGTTGGCGGTGCCGGTGAGTCCCGCCCCTTCCTGCCACTGTGCCCTCACAACTCGAAGAGAAGAATGAAAATGGACTCGTGGTGCTTTCCGTCCTCAAAAGCTGTGCAGACACAATCATGGCTCAGTGGGGACTCAGATAGAAACGTGCATTTTCTATAAAAACAGATGCCGTTTTTGTGGTAAGATTGGTGCAGGAAGTAGCCAGTACAGTAAGAGTAACGTGGAAATGTGAGCGCACTGTTCATGTTTCAGGACCATCCAGAGCAAGGCGTGCTTTACCTTGTCCGCGGCCTGCTGAACATTGTGCAAGACTACACCTGGGAGGACGGCAGCGACGCCAAGGTGCGCGTGTACATCGGTGCCGTGCCACTCCTGGCAGCCATGAGTCAGGAAAGCTACCTGTACTCCATCCCCAAAGGTAACCGGCACACCAGCACTACATCCATAAATGTAATGGCTGGATCTGACACCACAAGTCTTTTGCCCAATTTCCTTAAATGTTAAGCACTGAAATCAACTTTGTGGATTATAATAATGTAGTAATATTGAATGCAGCAGGTGAGGTAGAAGAAAGACTGTGATTTGTAAATGACGCCTAATTGACATCTTTTCTCCCAGTGGACTCCAATGAAACACTGTATGGAGGTGACCCCAAATTCATGGCGGAGATAAACAAATTGTGCGAGACCCTGATTGGACAGGTGCTTGACCATCTGAAGAGCCTGGGCAGAGAGGAGGTGAGGCTCTGAGCTGTCTTCTCTGGTCCTGGTTTCTGTCATATCACCCTGTCATTGTGATGTTCGGCATTTTGAACCCATACTAGCAAACATTTTATCCTGTGATTACAAGTATTAGGATTTTGAGCAGATGCTAGCCAGCGTAGCACATGGTGGTCCAGGCGAACGCATTTGGTTCAGTGGCGGCCCTTTCGTCCGTCCGCTCCGCAGGGTATGGGTTTGCGCAGGCAGAGCAGCCTTGCCTTCCTGCTCTTCGGCTGCCTGCTGGCCCACGGGAACTTGCAGAACAACAAACTCAACCAGCTGGCTGTCAACCTCTGGAACCTTAGCCATAAGCATGGCTACTGTGACACACGGACCTCAGTAAGTGGACAGTACTGCTGTGTATACATACACACAAGCATTGAGTTAATAAACGCCTCTCGGAACAAATGGCGTTCCGGACGTTGTGCTTCAGGGAATGATGCCCTTCCCTTTTCTTTCTCTGCTCTTCCTGGATAGGTGCGCACCCTGGAGCACATTAAGCAACTTGGCCAACAGCCCAGCATGGCCCATATCTCTGAGATGGCTCTTCGGCTCTCCCTACAGTCTAGGGCATGAACTGCCCAGAACTTCATACTTTCCTCCCAAACAACCTGGCTGGAGGCCCCTTTGCTGAAGGACTTCTGATCTGGTCCGCCCTCCTCACCCACCAGTGTGCAGGAGGCAAGATGCCGTCTGCTCATTCACCTGAGGCATGAAGTCTAATGGACCATGGACAGAAACACAAAGCACGTTACAGAATGAGCAGCAGCACGTGGCCAGCCAATGAACGCACCGCTCAGAGCAGCCATGTGACATCTCATGAATCAGAGCCACTGCCATCTTGCCGTAAAAGGGACGTGATCGGTTCAGTTCAGTCAGCGAAGTAAGCTTACCCCTAAGCAGCTGTCTCGTGTGGTTTTGAATCACACAAACCTATAGCCTGCTGCGTATCTGTGTCTGTGACTGCGTTAAACTGATCCACGATACCGTACTAGACTGCAGGCTTGCTGATGGAAATGGGCTTCTGCTGCATTTCTCTTCCATGTGTCTTGTATCATTCTCAATGAAACATTAAAAATTCACTTGTCAGTTGTCCAACTGTAATCACTCCATGAAGAACATGAAAATCGTCCTTGAAGAGTTGTTTCAATTTGAGGCCTTCCACTGACTCCTTCATGCACTAAGTTTCGGGGGCGGAGCAACGATTGTCCACTTTGGCATGCCTACATTACAATGTTCCGTCTTTTTCCCCCCTTATAAAAAGTGAGCAGACGTTTAAGGGCGTAAATCTCGTTGAAACTCAAGCTACCACTGAGGGTGCAGGGAGATAGACTCCTCAGCCTCACTGGTCCGTTAGGGAAATATTAGAAAACAGGGCAGGTTGACCATATGCGTGTTTCCCTTATTAAAGATACCGGTAGGCCTTCCTTCGGAACAAGACTGAGCGAAATGTGTTTGGACTTCGCATTTATTAACTTGTTTAAACAACCCGGTCGCATTCCAAGTAAAAGGAAAAAGTTGGCAAACATGCTGGTTCACCTAAATGTTCCAGTATGTTGAGTTTGGCAGCACACAGAATTGTCATCTCAAACTGATCTTGTTACATTTATACTAGGAAACAGACGTTAACGAAACACACAAGGAGACTTCATGCTGAATGGCTGAAGGCGGCTACAGGTGCGACTTAACTGATCTCTGACGAACCGGATAGACTTCAAGGTCCTAAAACCTCGTGCTCCAACACCAAGGACTCAAAGCCATCCTAATGCATAACTGATACTCCTATTAAATCATATTTATAAGTAGAAACCAAATGAAAGGTTTCTTGCCCAAGAGAACTTGTAGGTAAATAAAAAATAAATCGGTTTGCATAAACCATGCCTACTAGAATACGTTTTACTTAATGAAGTCATTATCCTCCAGGCTGGTAGCCACAGACACAAAGATAAATTCTTGAAGCCACACCATTGCATGATTACAGTCACCCCATAAGACACTCTGTCCCCATCAAAAAGCAGCTTCTACAGGGCTGTACTGTAGATCCAAACCAAGTAAACCATTCACTGGACCATTTGATCAACAGCAATAAAGCACACAGAAGATGTACAGCACAGAAAACGTTTCTGGACTTTAAACAATTTATTTTTCAGTGACTGATCTCCCCAGCTCACCCAAGGTGGAGAGGGAACAAAAAAAAATCCTAGTCTAACGGAAAATATTCAGAAGATGGGCTACCACACTGACAATCGCAAGCTAGCAGCGACGCTGAGGGTGACCTGCATTCATAGGCATGCTTGTCACACATGCTGTCAATCTCACACACGCACACACGGACACGGCTGATTGGCCTCGTACATGTATGTTAATGAATATACATGGAAATACAGCCACACAGGGGCATTAACACACGCCTGTTCACTCACGGCCTGCGACATATGAGTACTGGTCCAGGTCCGTCAAGCGGTGCCCCACAAACGCTCACCCACACAGCCCCCAGCTCCCCCCCCACGGAACAACGAGGATTACTTGAGTATAATTTATCATCATTACTTTAATGGTACAATAACCACTACCCCTTCCTACCGTGGCTGCGTGTGGGCATGTCTCTGGGGGTGTGCCTCCCTCCCCCACCTCGGTCATTCAGAGTGTACAGACTCTACAGCACACTGGCTGTAAATGTGTGTAATGTTAAACATAAATATCCCAGATGACTTCCCCCACGGACAAGGGAAAGATGCATAAAAAATACACCAAGACTGGACAGTCCTCCGCCTACCATCTTAACCATTTTAAAGTAAAAAAAAAAAAACAAAATTCTAAGTGGGGGAAAAAAAAACAAAGCTCCTCTACCCACCCTCCAAAAAAAAAAACAAGCCAGAAAAACGTTTCAATCTTGCAGTTTGGTACAGTCCAGGGTCGCCCAGTGAGAAGACAGCCAACCTTGGTGCTGTCATTTGTTCTGGTTCTGCTCTGGTTCAGAGTGTCGGGCTGAGGGTGGTGACCGGTGAGCCCCTGTTCCGAAGCCCGGGACGGCCCGCTTCTCCACCCCGCGCCATGCTCCTCAGTCCAGTTCAATGGGGCTGCCATCCTCCTGAGCCTCTTCACCCTCCTCGTCCTCACCAGAGCCCATCAGGCTGTTCAGCAGGTTACCTAGTGGACAGAGGATGCTCTAAGCAAGGGAATGGGACGTCATAATTTATTTTACCATGAAAGTAATGATGCTGTAATTATACAATAGTGAAGTACATTAGTACACATACAAAGCAACACAGCAACTCTCCAAAGGTCCACAAAACCTCAAAGAAACAAGTCTGTTTCTTTATCCAAAACCTGGGAGCAGTTCAGGCTCACAGTTAACTCCACCAAAGCTCACGGAGCGGTCCTCTCTTACCTAGCAACCCACCGTAGGACGACGACTGTTTGGGGGGAACGCCGAAGAAGAGCTGTCCTATCCTGTCCAGGTACTAGCGGCGTCCCGCAGGAAGACCGGAGGTCATAAAGAGAGAATGTCTCATTATGTGGCTTCAAATGAAGGAGAAAGCCTGACACTGCATTACCGCTAACTGACATCGGGGGGCAGTGTTGTGTGGCAGGCTGACCTACAGCTATCCTCACCTCATTATACATGGGGTCCCTCTTCAAGGATGGCTGGTACTGCTCACATAGTACAGTGAAGACTGTTAACTTCCCCCTAAAAGTAATATAAGAGACCAAAGCATTACAGCAGGCAGTATGGTGCTTATGGACTCAAACCGTTAGCAAATAAGCACCAGCGGTAGAGAAATAGGTCTGCTCCACTGCGGGAAAAAAAAAAAAACTCCAGCATAAACAAATCCAATATCGAAATGAGTGTGCGACTCAGTAATCTTGGCTGAAAGAGCCAAAGAGAGTAGTAACACAGATTTAAACAAGGAGGCAAAGACTGACTGGGAAGATGGCAGTCTGAGCTGGCGGGGGGTCCAATGAATCCCACCTTGGGGCTACCAAGTCCAACATTGTGTGGAAGCTCATAACTAATTGGGACCAGCTGGCTCTGCGCAGTGAAGAAGCCAGATTCTGAGCTCAAAGGGGTGAGCTACAGCTGAAGTCTTCCTTCAGTTAAACCCATCCACTGATTATTCAGAACTGCTTTTCTTCCCTTTGTTGTTCACATTATTCTAGGCTCGCCAGTCTGGTGACTGGATCCTACCAAGCGTAGCTGGCTGCTGTATTCTTGGAGGAGACGCACCAACACCCAGACAGATCTGCATGTCATTTAGACCCCTGACCTCAGCCTGCCCCGGCATCCATGTTTAATAGCATATACAGTCTGTATATTCCCGTCTTTCACCGGTGTGGCTACCATCTTACAGAAAGAACGGGTAAGAGACGCAGAAGGCCACCCCCATCACACACATCCCAGGGATCAGGGCGGCCTGATGCTCTCTGAATGACAGCCGAGAGCGTGTCAAAGGCACACCTCAACCCTGAGGTGCGTGGCGTCCCTTAAGGGCAAAACTCCACGCTAAAATTCATGACCTGGAATGCCGCGTTCTCACCCGTCCACCGCCAGCAGCAGGAACCATAAGAAATTGAGCAGCGGCTGCACAAAGGGGGGTCCGCGTTCTATGGATGGGTGCCTCTGTGTGTAGGTGCTGAACACTACAGACGCACTGGTCTTGTTCTTCAGGCAGAGGAACCTGGGGAGACGGGAACCAGTGAAACATGAGCCTGCTCCAGGCCTCGGGAAACCACTCAATCCAAAGCGCAGAATTTCTACTCGGGATCAATAAAGTATATCTATGTACGGTCCATAGCACGAGCACAGGCTCTATGAAAGCTAACAAATTCAGCTCTCTCTTTACAAATACGAAATATCATGGGTTTAAATGTTGGTTCATCAAGACTGACTGTTCAGTTACCAGTGAAATACGGAACTGTGCAAACATCTTACGTAGACAAGGTAGATTATGCTTAAGTCATGTTCATGTTGGTCAAAGCGTCAGTTTTCATATTTCAGAACATCACTTCATGTAAGTCCAGAATGTACAGTTAGCATCCAACATACCCATGTACTTGTGGAGCTCAGCAAGGAGTGCCCCGTGTTTGGCTAAACAATGCCTCAAAGTGAATTAACTCATTAAGTTCTCAAGTTAAATGAGCTGGTGGTGACCAGCCAGAGGAGCGAGGCGTCAGCCCGCCTGGACGCACTCACTGTAGGACAGCTTGAGCCACGAACATGTCCACCTCGCTGCGGAAGCCCCGTGACGCAGAGTACTCCACCAGCATCTGTGCGCAGCCCTCGCCATCGGACGAATGCAGGAAGTGGTAGCGTGACTCGCTGTAGTTTTGCTCTGGCCGGTGAGGGGCGGAGATGAGAAGGCTCGGTAAACAGGCCGCTTTCCACTTGGCGTCACGTGAGCCAAAACTCAAACTCCCAGCATACTTTTCTTTACTGTAAGAGGTCGGCAGCAGCCTTGCTGCTCCTCCTACCTTTCCACAAGGTGACGGCCAGCAGCTGGTGCAGTTTTGGGTGCCCCAACTTCCCCGAGCCCCCTGTAGACCACTTAAGCGCCCGGGATACGAAAGCCACCCTCTCTGGAGAGTTGGGGTCCATCAAGCTAAAGAGCTTGGTTAAGTGCTCTACAACAGCAACCCAGAGACAGGAATCCAAAAAAACATCAACAGAACGTTAATAAAACCCAACAATAGCATCAATTACAACAGCACCGACTAACTAAAAGGGAAGCGCGATAACACTGTTAAAGCACACAGGTCAGAGTCTCCCAAGGCAACAGGGATCACACTCTGTGTATACACATGCACACAGAAACAGGGGAACTCACCAAAGATCTCATCTGATACCTTTGTGTCTGACTTCTCCAGAGACTCCAGCACAAGCATAGACAGGTCAGCAGCACTGTTTTGCTGTGAGGAAACACACACGTCACACCCCACTGCCGGCAACTCAGATAATGCTAATTTTGCTATTTATGATTTCCCGCAATGACACGGGGTCCCGATGGAAAGGTTCAGGGAAGAGGAGCCGCCACGCCGTGCCTGACACCCAGGGCGTTTGGAGATGACCGTCACTTTTTATCAGAGTGAACTGGCTTGAAGGAGCTCATGGCACCTCAGAGGGATGAAACTTCGCGGGGTAGTAGGGTAGCGACTCAGGAATAAACGGCATGCCATACCTGGTTGTAGCTGAAGAACAATAGAGCCCCGTTGTACATCAACTCCCTGGCTTCTGCATGCTTGGCCTGTGACATATACCTGGAAAAAGATGCGACAGGCTCTGCTGTGACACGCCAGCATGTCGACAGACTTCCTCACCAGCGGATTCCACCTTAATCAAACCCAGTCCCCCCAAGGACCTCCGAGACCAACACAATTATTCAATCCAACCCCAACCGGCAGCTTAAAGCCAATCCGATTACAGATAGCGTGTACCCAACACCTGCTGTGTTAGTGGACATGGCCTGACACGACCTCAAAGCTCACTATACTATACAAATGAACAATGTTTGTTTATATAACGTTGTTTGGATAACGATCACGTGAGAAAGAATATTCTTCCGATAAACAGCAGATTTTTATCTGAAAATTATCAGTCAATATGGCTAGTACTGTAGGACAAAACGTCGACCATCCATCAATCATTAAGAAACGCACAGACAGAACGCTTCAGAATTTGACATCACCATTTGACAAACGCATTTTAATAATCTCTAGGGGAGCACCCCAAAAAACACACTTCTGATCAGAACTTAATTCATTCTTCAACCATAGGCCTATATCCCGCTCCGGTTCAAGGGGGTGCAGGCTCCTGTCAGAGAGAAAACTTTTAAAAGTAAAGTTTTAGGTGTATTATGATGAGTCTGTCCGAAATGTGGCAGGAATGGTTTTGTCACTGACTGCTGGCAAACATCAAATCTGTAAACTAAGCTGTAGTCTGGCAGCTATAAATCTACCAGTTTATAACCAGACCCATACTGCAAGACTCTTCAGCCCACTGTTGCTGAAGATAGTTAAAATTCTTTGCATACTAATGTCCATCACCATCTGGGATGAATATAGAAATCATGTAGGTTATTGTCTGCCCTGGGCCTACATCAGTATTACTGTAAATGGAGGCTGAGCTATCCAAGGCGTAATGGGCGTGTTTGGTGTAGCAAGCTAACAGAATTTCATAGTTTGCTGTGCCTTGTATGAACCTGCTAGCAAAGTGAGACTGCTGGCTTTCAGTGGTCTGGAAATATTTCGAAACCATTATACCGGCGGAATACGAATTGTTCAATTTTTACGACCATACATTTCATTAGCCGGCTAATATTCAACAATCAGCAGCAGGGCTAGCAGTCATAAGAGAAGGATTCCCGTGAGTTTACACGAAAATGACTTATTTAAGCCGGGTTTTGTGCTGAAGGTGACGTGAAAAACTTCACATGACGGTGCAGCGATTTCACAAATGCCGCTCGGCTTGTAGTAAATGTTGCTAGCTAGCTAATTTTGGTAGCTTCACCGTAGCCCAGGGACACGTACGTGATTGACAAGGGCCCCGTCCAATGATAAAGCGGCACTAAATCCGAAAAGGATGACGTCTGTGCGATAAACCAATCGGATCAGTCGAAAGAACCTAAACAGGCGTTTGGCTGACAGGCAGAAAGATCTGGAAGCGCAGGCCCCGAAGACGTAGGAACATGGTACTATTCAGCTAGTGTATCGATAATGCAGACCTTTAACACTCACCTAAAGAACAAAGTGCGATACATTTGATGGGCTTCATAGTAATCACCCTTTTCCACGCTGGCTCGCAGTTTACCCTCGACCCGCTGCACGCCTCCACGATTCCGTGCGCTGGAGTTCTTCGAAGCCTCCTGCTCCGACATCATTGTTCGTTCAGCCCAACCAAAAGCTCACTAGAGCAAGGCGAATCCAAAAAAAAAAAAAAACGACAAACGGAATTGGTGCCTCCGACTTTCCGTAGTCACTGATACGTCACGTACGTAAACCACCAATAGTGATTCCTGTGCGGAACTCGGGGTGAAGGTCGATCTGTTTGGGGCTCTCACTCCCGCAATATATAATAGAATTTATAATGTTCAGAATCCGTTACTGCTGGAGTGCTGACGTCACACACACACACTAAAATATTCATGTTGGATTGATTTAACCACTGTAATAATATGTAATACTTGGGTTTTGCACCTTGTGTGTGTTTTTCTAATATTTTTTTAATGTATTTATAAATCAGGATTGTTGGGTTCTGTCCTGATTATTAGGGTTCAGTCATGTTCCGTGCGGGACTCTATTGTTTTAATCCAGAATTTTTAGGATTGAAGCACGTTCCCTGTGGAAACGTATTGTTTTAGCTCGGAGTGTTTTTATTTATTATGATTCTTCCCTAAATGAGTTCCGAATCAACCAAAACGCTTGGACTCTTTTGCTAGTCTGCATAATTCCACGGCCAGCCAATCAGAATTCAGCAAGTCCAGCCCAGTCTTTTGGAAAACTTGCCCAAATTTGCTTTTCATACTAGTTGCACAGGCAGTTGGGGGGCATAGGTGCCCAGTTCAACACCCGCCTGTTTCAGCCCCCAAAGCGAAGCTGCTTTTGCTTTAGTCCACAGTGCACACAGTACCTGAACCCATCCATAATAACCACTTGCGGTTGTTTCTAGTGAGAAAATCTCAGAAATGGAAGGTAATCACACAGATGATATCAACACACAAAATGGCTTTATTTCTAGTTGATTAGTTCGCCAGTCCTATGTGTATTATACACATAAGTAAACGTGTTTAAGACCAAAATGTGTACTTTTTAATTGCCAGATACAGGATTTAAAAAAAAAACAAAAAAAAAACTAGACATTACCTATAGCTTTGGGTGAGTTGACCACAGTATGGCCAAAATGGATGGGGTTAAAGTAAATTATTCAAGTGACAATGTCTGATCCAAATTATATCACAAAACCAAAAACTTTATTTCCCCCCATATGAAATACACGGCAAAAACGGCTGCAATATTTAAATTGTTTTTTTTTCCCCCCCTTAGTGTAATTAATGAACCATTTCTTTCACAACATAAAGGTAACGAGGCTAGCTGACTAGCTAGTGTGAAGGCTTGAGACAGGATTTGAGCATTAGAATATGCAGCATCCATCTTCCAGCTGCTTAGCCCAGGCAGAGTTGCATGGAAGCTCAAGGTTTCTCGGGCACCACAGGGAAGAATGAAGGAGTTTACACTGAGTGGAACTTAAGTCCAACACAGGGCATATAAATATTATACTATGGGCAACTCAAATACACCACATAGTCATAACCATTTCTTTAGACTGCGACAGCAAACCAGAGAGACGGAACATACAAATTGGGGATTTGAACCCGCAACCCTGGCGTTTTAAGGCAAGAGGTACTTCAAGCCACTCACGTTCTTAAACTCACATTTATTACATACAAACACGCACACTACAATACACCCAAAAAAAAAAAAAAAAAAAAAGCCTTTCAGCATGAATTCCCATTTCTGTGGCAACTAGAAATACATCAGCAATTCAAATTTTATTTGTGCCAATTTACAAACATGAAGCAGCAAAACATTGAGTCAAAAGAATTTGAAAACATTAAAAATGTATCCTTGATGTGGTTTTTATAAAAAAAGTACTCAAAATAAATAGTCCAGGCTGAAGTAAAACTACAACAACTTGCGACAAGGTGCAAGACCCAGTTCAAAATGTCTCAAAGCAGTATCTTAGTGACAATTGCAATGAAACGTTAAAGCAACACTGATGTAAATAGATTTGATTAACACCACATAAATTAGATTCGCACATGGCAAGGGAGCCTGGAGAAGCTGGACCTTAAGGCACACAGTATGCAGGGGAGAAGCTGAGCAAAACAGGATTTTAGAAGTAGAAGTTTAGGGATTAGTCCCTCTCCATAGCAGTTGCCAACTGCCGCGTTCCATCAGTGCCTGGGAGCTGGGGGAGGGTGTTCTATTCGGAGACTGGGGATCCGGGACTATCATACAGAGCCTTTAGATGTGTAACCGGCGCTGAAATGCGTCCGTAGGCTTGGGGCTGTCTATGTGGTTCACAAGCATCCATGTGGGATTCAGTTCTGCAGTGTGCGCATTTGATCTGATTTACCACAGTTCTGTATCCAAAGTGTGTGTGTGTGTGTGTGTGTGTGTGTGTGTGTGTGTGTGTGTGTGGGGGGGGGGGGGGGGGAAAAAAAAAAAAAAAAAAAAAAATCGCGAGACAAAAAAAAAAAAA
>JAACJT020000075.1:1116870-1128245 GCA_009936485.2 Gymnarchus niloticus
TGAAGTAAATGAATACTGCGGTGCTGTAAGTGAAGCCAGAGAGAAGACAGTTCATTCAGATCAAATAAAATCTGAGACGGATGAAATTGATAAAGTCACCTCTGAACAAATGACTGACATTGTGACCAACACTGATACTGACCCCTATTGTATGAAAACAGAAGGATGTGTCTACGAAACCAGAGACAGTGTTACAGAGCCACTCAGTGCATTACATAATGAATCCCAAAGAATCCATTCTGAGACTGAGGATCACATTGAAGAAATCAGAGAACATCACACTGTGGGAAAGAGGTGGCCAAGTCTGCATTGCCGTAAAACTTTTAGTAAAAGAGCACATGAGAAAATTGAGAGAAAACATGGGAAAGCACATGAGAAAATTCATCTAGGAGAGAGACCATACATATGCACCAAATGTGGGAAAGGTTTCACTCACTTGGGAAGATTAAATAGACATCTGCGAATTCACACGGGTGAAAAACCATATGGTTGTAATGACTGTGGGAAGGGTTTTAGGCATTCACACAATTTAAAAGAACATCAACGAATCCATACAGGAGAAAAACCATTTTCATGTACCGATTGTGGGAAGTGTTTTACAATATTAGGAAACCTGAAAGAACATCAGCGTATTCATACCGGGGAGAGACCATTCTCTTGCACCGAATGCAGTAAGTGTTTTAATACAGTAGGAGCCCTAAAAAAACATACCAGAATACACACTGGTGAAAAGCCACACATTTGTCCTGAGTGTGGTAAAAGTTTTTCGCAACTGGGAAATTTAAAGGAGCACACAAAAATTCACACTGGAGAGAAACCATTTTGCTGCAGTGACTGTGGAAAGTGCTTTGGTCGTATAGGTAATTTGAAGAAACATTTGAGAATTCATACAGGAGAAAAACCATACTCTTGCACTGAGTGTAGGAAATGTTTTAGTTGTTTAGGGAATTTGAAAGAACATGAGCAAATTCATACTGGAGAGAAACCGTACAACTGCACTGAGTGTAGGAAAAGTTTCAGTAACATGAGCAGTTTGAAAAAACATGAGCGGGTCCATGCAGGGGAAAAATCTCACCTTTCCACCGAGCACCGAAAATGTTTTAGACAGTTGGGTAAATTTAAAGATCATCAGCATATTCACACAAGTGGAAAGCCACATTTGTGTTCTGAATGTGGAAAGAGTTTTAGTCTGTTAGGAAACTTAAAAACACATCAGCGAATTCACACGGGAGAGAAACCCTACTTTTGTCATGAATGTAAGAAGAGATTTACACATATGGGAAGCTTAAAAGTGCACCAGAAAATTCACACAGGAGAAAAGCCATTTTCTTGCCCTGAATGTGGGAAGAGTTTCAGACACGTGGGAAACTTTAAAGAACATTTGCGAATTCATACAGGTGAGAAACCGTACTCTTGTACTGAATGTGGAAAGTGTTTTAGGCATTTAGGAAACTTCAAAGACCATCAGCGAATTCACACCGGTGAGAAGCCATATGTCTGCTTCAAATGTGGAAAGTGTTTCGGCCATTTTGCAAATTTAAAAGAACATACACGAATGCACTCAGGGGAGAAACCCCACCATTGCACTCAGTGTGGTAAGTGTTTTGGACGGTTAGGAAACTTAAAAGCACATCAGCGTATTCACACAGGAGAGAAACCACATTCATGTCATGAATGTGGCAGGTGTTTCAGTCAAGTAGGACACTTAAAAAAACATCAACAAACTCACAAGGGAGAAATACACTGGTGAAGTTTTAATTCCATTATATTTAAAAATTATTAATTGTTAGTCAAATATTTTTCAATAATTTGGACAAAATGACCCAAAAGAATGAACTTTCCTGTTTGTAAAAGTGTTTCATAGATTCCCAGACTAAAATGCACACAAAATAAACCGCATTCGCTAATAGCAAGCAGTAATACAGCAGTTTGTGTGCTGCGGCTTTCAATTTAAAAAAATTCTTCTAAAATTCCGTTTTCCATAGGGCTTGTGTCAGTGTATGTGGAAGATGTATATTTTGTGCATAATAAATTGAGTTCTTGTTAGAATGTTGTGTATATAATCTACATCTTTGCTTACAGTAAATGACTTCAGTACAATATTTCACTTGTTTCTTGGGCAGAGAGTACTTGTCAGCTTTTTTATTAAATATTTAATATAATTTTTCTTCTCATGCAACCTTGACTGGGATTGGATGGATGGATGGATGGATGGATGGATGATTTTTATTCTGACATATAGAAAGGTTTTACAGGTTTATGCCATTTTTTAGCATTTAAATTTAATTTACATTTTGTCTTAGGTGTCATAATGAAGTCTGTCAAAGAATTATACTGTAAATGTAAGCACAGTCAGTCTTAAAATCACAAATTTTGCAACACTGGAGTTCTGTTCTGCATGAGGTAAGTACAAAAATACGCACGTTTACATGTCTGACATTTAATAACATTTCCCATCAGACCAGAGCACTGCCATAAATGTCATAGCAGCATATTATGAGAGACCATAGCAGGCAGCTGATGGCAGCTGTCATAAGCATGGTATAATGGTCCATATCATGTTCTACCATTTTACATATGATAACCTTTAGAGAGCCGCCCCGTCGTTTTAAATAGTCACCTACAGGGTTCAGTACTCGTGAGTACAGCGAGAGCTCTTCTGTTAACCAGGCTCTCTAAGGAAGAGTAGTTCTTGAAGTCGTTGCTCATCAGTGATGAACTGTTAGAGCGTTTCTGTCCAGCTCATCCACTCCGTACTCAGGGTGTTGCTTTGTGCTCCTGTTCACACCAGTTCCCTCCAGCCTGATCACCATTCTGGCCAGTGCCTCCAAACCATAGGCATTAATCCTGTACAGCACTCTGTGTGGTTTGGACTCACCCATTCCTTCCAGCTTCTGTGGTTGATGGTGTGGGCTTTGTACCTCCCCACTATATGTCCCTCCTCCTCCTCAGTCTACTCCCTTTACCTGTCGCCCCACCCTCCTTCCCCTTTTCGACTGGTTACTTCCTCCTGCTTTCATGACAATCTGAATATCTCCATCTTGTCATCATGGCTCTTGTGGGCTCAGAGACAAGTCAGGTGACGATGCGTCTAACTCCCATCAGTGATGTTCGAAAGTCCCACAAAACAATGCAGTGTGTAGCAGGTTGATGAAGGAGCTGGAAAAGTGTGTGTTCAAGACACAGATGATTGTTGCTGCTGCCTTGGCCGTCATACTTGACCTGATCTTTTACTTTTTTTAAAAAAGAAACAACTGCATTACTAACCAGCTTTGTTTAGTCATATTGTTTTGGAACTGATTTAGCCATGTCTTCCATATTATCAAAGCAATAATTATAAGAAATAATCAAAAAATAATGCTGAAGCTGGACATCAAATTCTGTAGCAAGAATTACTGATATTTGATTATACCTAAAAAAAAACAACTGAAAAAAATCGAGAGGCTATCACTGCAGCTGAAGTTACGATGTTGATTAGAGGCTTCCATGGTGCGGGTAAAATCCATCCATAGATATTGAAAGCCCTGAATGTTTTAGGGGTTCTTCTTCAAAGTTGCATGGAAGGTGGGTATTTTTCAAAGGGGCACAGGAGGGTGGGTTCCAACTATAGGGGGACCACCACTACTCCCTGGGACAATGTATGCCACGGCACTGGAGACCCTACCCTCGGATTCGCGAGTAGCAATGTGGAATCCAGCCCGCCTGTAGACCAGTGGACCAACTCGTCTCCTTCACAGTCTCCTTCACACAGTTGGGTCAGGGTTAGTGGGAATATGGCAACGCAGTCTACATGTGCTTTGTGAACTTGGAGAAGGCAAATCTGTGTCCCAACATCTGCTGTGAGAGATGCTCCAGGAATATGCGGAACTGGGGCTGCTACTGAGAGTTGTGTCTGCACACTTGTCACAAACCTGACGTCGTTCAGAGTGGGTGTCGGCCTGCTCCTGATTTTCATGGCTAGGATATCAAGGTACAGCCTTGGCTGGAAGGGTATCTGGCTGTGGTGCTCTCTCAGAAAACCGTGGATTGCTCTGTTAAGGTTAGGGCATGAGTGCACTGTTAGGGAAGGAATTTAAGTACCGTCAGACGTTGTTCCAGATCAAGATGAGCCAGCAGAGGTGGTTTGAGCATTTTATAAGGAGGCTAGCTGGTCTTTCTCACAATGGAGATGTTCCAGTCACATGCTACTGGCAGAGGTCCCAGAACAGACCCCGGACACAATGGAGCAGCTACATCTCCCAGATGGGTTGGAGATGTCTGAGGTTTCCCCTGAATGAGCTGGAGTCCTTGGTCTTGGTAAGGGATATCTGGTCTGACCACCTTAGCATACTGGCACTGTGAATTTACCTAATAATATCAACCAAGAAGAGTATTATATATAAGAAACACAAACTTAGGTGAACCTGAGTGCAGTGCCAGGAAATTCTGTTTTAATCTTTTGTACATGTATCACACAGACCCAGTTTTAGCATCTTTGCCTGCAAGTCTCTGTCCTGGTGCGCCATCTAGTGTCTCGACTTGGAACTAACAGATCACTCAAGGGGATCTTTGATATCAAAGCATGATGCTATTATGTGGGTAACATAACGGCAATCATTTTCTCTGGTCAGGAAACAGGTTCCATGCTAATCTCTGTAAATACTTTTGACGACTGTGAGTACTCTGAAACTTTCCCTTGAATATAGGTGCTGCTGAAATAAGTGATTTATAAAAAAAGAAACAGAACTGCATTTCATGGAATAAAACCATTTACCCAAGTTTAACTGGCAGCTGTAGAAGACCTTCTATGCCATTAGGTGCAATTTCACCATATCCATACGTTTACCTAACCTTTTATCAGGACTGTTATGTGTCTCTAAAAAGGCATCATTAGCTCCTGGAAGATAGCATATAACTCTGGGTTATAACAAACCCTTACGTCGATTCCCCCTTGTCAAAATATTATGCACTGAACTTTCTATAAATACAAAGCATCACTGATGTCTCTCTTCTCCGTGTGACTGCTTATGTTTCTCCATGTGCTCCACTTCGCTGAAATGCTGACCACATTCCAGGCACGTGTGATTCTTCTCGCCTGAATGGATGCGCTTGGCATGTTTTTTTAGATTCCCAAGCCGGCTGAAGCTCTTACCACACTCGCTGCAGGAGTACGTTGTTCCACCAGTGTGGATCCGCTGGTGTTCCTTTAAGCTCCCAAACTGACTGAAGCACCGGCCGCACTCTGCACAAGAGTACGGTTTCTCACCTGTGTGAATTCGCAGGTGTTCCTTCAAGTTTCCCCTTTGACCAAAACGTTTTCCACATTCCGGACAGGAAAATGGTTTCTCTCCTGTGTGAATTCGCAGGTGCTCCTTTAAGTTCCCTCTTTGGCCAAAGCACTTTCCACATTCAGGACAGGGATATGGTTTCTCCCCTGTGTGGATTTTCTGATGTTCCTTTAAGCCGCTTAATTGCCCGAAACTTTTCCCACACTGACTACAAAGATATGGTTTCTCTCCAGTGTGAATTCGGAGATGTTTTTTAAGGTCTCCTTCAGTATTAAATCTCTTATCACATTGTGTGCAGGAGCATGGTCTCTCCCCAGTATGAATACGGTGATGTTCTTTTAGGTTCCCTAATCGAGAAAACCCCCTTCCACATTCGGTGCAAAAAAAGGATTTTACTCCGGTGTGAATTCTCTGGTGTTCTTTCAGAGTATGTGAACGCTTAAAGGTCTTTCCGCAGTCAGTACAAGAATGTGGTTTCTCCTTTGTGTGAACTTCCTTGTGTTTTTTCAGATTCTTCAAACAAGTGAAAGTCTTCCCACATTCACTGCAAGAGTGTGGTTTTACTCCCTTGTGAATTCTCAGGTGTTTACTCAAGGTCTGCAAGTGAAAGAAAGGTTTCCCACATTCGGTGCATGTGTATGGTCTCTCTCCTAGATGTATTTTCTCATGTGCCTGCATGAACTCTCTCTTACTAAAACTCTTTTTGCAATGCAGACACGGCCACCTCTTTCCAATAGTGTGATGTTCTCTCATTTCTTCAATCTGAACCTCAATCTGAGAACAGATTGCTTGGGACTCATTTTGTAATGCACCATGTGACTCTCCAATACCATCACTGGTTTCACTGACACATCCTTCTGTCTTCATATAATCAAGGTCTGTCTCAGTCTTGATCACAATGCCAGTGAATTGTTCATACTTGACCTCATTAACTTCATCCATCTCAGATTTTATTTGATCTGAATGAACTGTCTTCTCTCTGGCTTCACTTACAGCACCGCAGTATTCATTTACTTCAGTATGACATGTTTCTCCACTTAGGTCAGTTCCACCATCAAAGTTTCGGCCTGTGAGCTGCTCTGATTGAGAGTGGTCCCACTCATCCATGCCCTCCATTTTTATTTGACCAAACTGGAAGCTGGAGAAGGAATCAGGATCTGGTGAGTGCACAGACATGTTGGAATTAGGTAAAAGCATCACTAGTAAGATATTAAGTTTATTTTAACTCATGATGTTGCATGTTCCAACATTAAAACAAAAAAGCGGGCTGGAGTTTCACCACAAATTCAGTTTCAAATATTCTACTCTCTTCTTTGAATCCCAGAGACAGAAATTGCATCTTAAAGTAGAACAAAACTGCTCCTTTCTCCTTTTGCCTGTCGGAGTCTGTAAAATGAACAACACAAATGATTTTGTTCTGCAGAGAAAAGAATAAAACAATTCTAATTAGAATAACTTTAACATTGATGACATTAGCATTCAGAAATAAATATATTTGAAAACTAATTTTTGAAATTTGTACAACCATTTTGCCATTTGCTACAGTAGTTCCAAATTGGAATACACATAATTTCACTTTATTCTAGATACAAGAAAAAACTGACTGCAAAATTCAAATGCACAGTAAGAGCTGCTGTACCTGTCGAGAAAAAAAAACAAGTAACTGACGGTCTGGGTCATTTTTCTGGTCTTTTATTTATTGTCAAATATTTGTTTGATCTTTTTTTTTTTTTTAAAAGTGCCATCACGACAGGAAATCGCCAGACATGCAAAGACTGTTACAAGGAACCAAATCTGCTATTTGCCAATGGGTGCTGCTTGTATCCTTATAGCTTTTGCAGTTGCATTATAATTTGAGCTTATTGGTGACATATCGTTATATTTGTGACAAGAAAATGAACTGCCACGTATTCATGTTTTAAGGGATTATCGTGTTGAAATGCACACCTCCATGATCGGGCTGTGTGTGACGAATCCGGCCCATGCTGAAGTGAAGTGGCGTCGGCATGCGACGCATCATCCATGGCCAAGGTGCTGCACCAACCCATTAAGGCTAAATAACACTTAAATACAATAAAATGAAGCAAAGTTTACCGGATGTCGCTCTCCCTTCCAGGTGTTGCCGTGCGAAACTCTGTTCGCTACAAACGAGCCTCGTACACTTTCCAGGGCTTATCTGAAGCTGTGACAGCTGGACAGCTTCCTCCATGGCGAATGACGTCACGCTGTTCTCCGCAGGATTTGGCGCACAGTGCCCCCTACCGGTGTTCCGCGAGTTGATGGAGATTTCTCCAAAACAATTTAAAAAGATTGCAATTCTTAACTTAATATGATTATACGTAGAGGAAAGTTCGCATGGAAGCAAGATATCACCTTATTAGAAACAATGTTCTTTGTTTGGAAGAAATACTCCTTTTAAAATGACCAGATATTAACGTGTATTTATACTGATAAACACCAGTGCCACATATACATTACGGATATTACAACGTTCCGTTGTTATTTTAGGCGTTACTCCCGAATATCACCGTATTTTACCTCTGTCACTTACTGTCACTTACCGAACGATGTTTACCGGTACGTGTACAGACACGAATACACAGCAGCACGTAACATTAGGGTATTTCATCTTATCTTTCTATACTGATGGGCGGGTCTTGCCTCTACTGTTCTTCTGTGAGGTCTAAAATCGAGGATTTTCACCTTAAATTAACCTCGTTTTGCTTTTAATATGTACTACCTACCGCAATTATTGTCAGCCCTTGTAAAGATTAGCAAAAAGGGTTAGAAAAAAACTCACCAAAGGGTGGATTATCTCACACTGAAAAAATGAGAAAAAAAAATCCTATTTTTAATTGAGATAATTTTATTCAAAGAAAAACAAATCCCTCATCAAGATATAAGCCTTAGGGTTAAATATCACATGGCCTCTGGCTCTGCATAAATTTAGCTGCTGAGCATTTTAAAGTACCCAGTCCATTTACTTAGTGATGTCGCTATGCCAGTCTCATGTCCTCTTCAAGATCTTCCTAAGACCCTTCACAGTCGATGTGCCGCCCCTGGGTCCATCCACAAAGGCTTCTGTTACCAAAGTAACAGATGGGCTTTTCAACCTTGTACCATTTGCATGCGAACAGCTCACCGCCAATAATGATAAATCTACTTACAGGAGCAAGTAGGATCTGCTTCAGTGGTGTGACAATGACAAGATTGTCAATTAAATGAAGGTGTGGATTTTAAGAAAGACCGTAAGACACACACACACACACACACACCCCAGTCATCTTTCGGGGTGCATCAGTGGAAACTTTCAGCAACTTCAAGTTCAAAGGGACTCAGGCTGCAAAAAACACTTGATCAATCCTCCAGAAGCCAGACAGTACCTTCAATTCAAGGGATGGTTAAAGACGTGGTGGAAGGTTAAGACCACGCTTACCAAGTTCTACCTCAACGGCATTAGAAGCATACACACCAATGGCATAGCTTTACGGTATGATAGAGCCACAGCTCAGGACAGAAAATCTCAGGGATGGCATTAATTAATCGGAACCACGTAAAATGTTTATTACAGGAACCAAGCCATCGTAGTTACAAGAGCTTCCTCTCCCCTGGAATTTAATAGGAGGCTTGGAAGCAACTGCCAGATTAAAGGAGAGTTCCTTCCTCCAAGCCATCCTCATCATCAATTCTGACCCCTGGACCCAAGCCATGCTACTTCCACCTCCGTTATATGTGAAACGTATGCTCATAGATGCTACATTGCTCTGCTACTCCCTTAAAGTGCTTAATGACTGTTCTTATGATGTGAATACCTTCAGGAGATTCTGTATTTGGTACGGTAGAATGAGTAAACATTTCAATGCATTAGTTGTACATGGCCAGTAAAATGTTTCGAATCTTTTACCTGCCCAGGGCACCCTGAACGTGTTTGTTCTGAGTCAGTATCGGTTCATCTATCCTTCTAACCACTAATCCGGGACAGCGCTGTAGTTATGTGGGTTCAAAGGACCAAAGTTTTATTTAATATTTGGTTGCTGTTTAAGACGATGACAATGAGCACAAGTGCTTTGGAAAGAAGTTTCAGAACAACAGTTAAAGCATAGGGTAGCTGAACTGGATTGCAAGAATATTGAACTACTTTTCGATGTAATCAGCTGATTTATCACAGGGTAACTTTGCAGTGTTCCGAGTTATACAGCAGTCTGGCAGCCGTAATGAAAATATTCAGACTGATTCTCCAGGGCAAGCAATGTGTTTGAAATTGATAAATGCTGCATACATGCTGGATGAGCATGCATGCAGTACCAGCATTGCACGCAGAGTACTGTAGACTGACAGGCAAAAGTTTTCAGGATGGAGCCAGCGGTTTGAATTTCGTTTCCTCCGTGCTGGTATTAAAAACAGTTCTAGCAGACGGTGTAAACACCTGTTCTGAGTTAGCCTCACTCTTTAAGTTCCTTACGGGGGCTTTTACTGAAAGAACTGTTGGTGTTGGAGGAGCTGCACGTAGGGATTTCGTAGGGCATTATCCTGTGGGTTAGCTTGTAAGGAGATACTCCGGACTCCATTGCCATATATGACCTTTTTAAAAGAGGCTGCTAGCGATAAGCAGGGGAGAGAGACTGTGAGGTCAGGGTTGATTAATATCCGTGTGCTTTTTTGGTTATACCAGAAAGCAGTGATGTCAATTTAATTATACTGTATATCTAATTAACATATTAATTTACATAATTTACTAGTAATACTTTAAAGAGAAAGTCTCAATAAGCAAATAAAACTTAAATACTGCTTAGAGCATGATTTTATTTTACGAGTTTACCAGCTGAATGTTTTTACAAAATGCTTATTAGCTGTATATTTGACTCACAGGTTGTGTATCCCCCCCCAGCACAGACACAGCGAGAATAAACAGGACTGGTGTTTCAAACCCTTGACCTTCCAGGAGGAGAACTTAACGTGTGTGAGGTGGACGTCAGTGATGCCAGGGCCAAGTCAGTGCTGATTACCTGCGTGAAAACTGAAGGGAATGATGTGTGTAAAAAAAAAAAAAACAGTCAGTTCTTCAACTTAAAGTAGTGCGTTACCAGAGAAACGGCGTGTAACAGAATACATCTGTCACAGCATCCAGCTTAGTCTGTAGAGCTTGGCATTGGCCAGATTTACTTTGGTTTCACCGGCCTTTTAAACTGATCATACGGCAATAACAAATATGTTATAATTTATAGGCTCTCTGCTGATATACCCATCATATGGCAGAAGGATTTTAAGAACATCTGTTATATGTTCCGTTTCTTGGTTCATACATGCATTTTGTGTCACGAACAGCTGGACACACTTATCTATATATAATACTGTGCTTTATTTTTGGATTACTGTCTTTTTTGGCAGATAACACTGTATGGCATCTTACGGTACCCATCCATAACATACACACATTTACAGATATGCTCAGAAAATAAAACAAGTGCTTGCTGTATGTGCAAAATCAAGTAATACTGTTTATACAAGTAAACGACATAAGAGGGGAAAAAAAAAACGTCACGTGAACGTCGAGCCTAAAGTTATGCCTAGCGAAGACCCGTGACAGTCGAGATCTCTGCTTCATAAGTGGGACAAATGTTAGCTCCAGACACATATACGGCTGGTTAAGTCCTTCTGTGGTTTAACAGAGTCACAGCTGAGTAAATACTGTACCGTGCTGAGGAACCGTTCAAATAACCATTAAAAAAGTCATACTGTATTAAAATAAGCAGCAAGTATGAAACTTACAAAAGGATGTGAGACAAAAGTGCAAATACAAACAACGTCGAGAGTCTTTGGTGAGCTGGTAAATGTACGTAAGCAGCTCTCAGCCCTGCGTGTTTACGTGAGCTCGATGGCTGTGTGTCAAAGACCTTCAAGTTAGCCGGTAATTATAAAATAATTATACAGGACAGTGCTACCGGTCTGCCTGTGTGGAAGTGACTCCTTCTCTTTGGTTAAAGTCTGCCCTGCATCTCTCTGGTGAGAAAAGCCAGCATCCAAGATAAATAAACCAGTGGCTTTGTTGGGGGGGGGGGGGGGGGGGAGGGAGGAGGGGGGTAAATTTAAGACAAAAAAAGGAAAACA
>JAACJT020000075.1:1132839-1171160 GCA_009936485.2 Gymnarchus niloticus
CCTCCTGTGCCGCGTAGCCCCAGAACTCTTTGCGCACTCGGGCATGTAGCTCCTCGGCAAATGCCTGGGGGGGGGGGGGGGGGCAGGGGGGGGCGGGGGGGGGGACGCGGATGGGGGGAGGGGGGGGGGGGGCATAAATGTTGTTTTTGGCAAGGACATCAGCATACTTTTAGACAATCCTGGTCATAGCTGGGCCCCCCATATGGAAAAAAACCACCACTAACCACAGTGCTGCAACACCAAATTGGTTAAACTGGGGAAACAATTAGCTCAGACTGAATGCTTAAGTGCTTCGGTAGAGCAGAAACATGCCGGAAACGGGTGAGAGAGCCTGTCCGAGGTCGACCCGCGCAGCACCGAGCACCGTCATGTGTCAGACTGAGCGGAGACTGCACTCCACTCAGCTTGAAGAACTAAAAATATCAGGATATGATGTAAGGAGGTGTGTTCGATGTGCCCGACGCAGAAATGCCGTGGCCGACCAGCCCACCCACTCTCTGAAAGGGCCTCTGTTTGTTTCATCTGGGAAAATGCAGCCTAAAACTGTCCAAAAAAAAGCACCCTCCCCCACCACCAGGAAATGGTGCATTAGTGTAATTATTTGTTCAACTGCCCAGCAGATGCAGTCATCCAAGCTTACAAAATGCTGATTTGTGTAGGTTTAATATTAAGCAGCTCGAATCTAGCCGCACATGTATGGACCCCCCCCAAAGGGTTTTGGAGATGGACAAGGACAACAATGCCGGCTCCACTGAATACACCATGGGGAACGTCTATACTGCTTGTTACTCCTCATATTCACAGATTCACACTCACTCTTCTTTTTCATCTGTACAACACTAATGCCCCCTGGTGGACAGGGCAAGCAGTTATCGCTGGTGTTTTTGCCCTCCAAATCCTGGTAATTTCCTCACATCTGATGGTACTGTACATTTAGGCCATCTTATTACAGTAGTGGTTTACGCCTTCATCTTACACCATTATATGTGATATCGTATCGGGACCATGAAGACACCTTAGGCATTATGTCAGAATAGGTTGCAGTATAGCTGAATTCAACTGGACCACCATCGCCAAGCTGACCTGAACCAAACGGCTCACCTCTGAACAGGGGTGGGATGGCCACAGCCCCAAGGCAGCAGACCCGGTTGCGTGCTGGGGCAGCAGGGACCTGGGGGGCACCGGTGGGGGGGGCATTGGCAGAGCTGGGCTGTGGTGCCAGGATGACCAGCTTGAGAATCCTGGCTCGCTCCAGCTCCAGGTTGAAGGTATGGTTTAGAGGGAGCGCAGCCCCCCGGCAGACGAGAAGCGCTGTACGGGCCCGTGTCACGCCGTCCACCTGAATGGCGCAGAACACCTCCCTGGCCGCTTCGGGCCGGGCCGAGCGGAAGAGCTCCTCGGCACCCAGCAGGTGCACCGTGAGCAGGCCTGAAACCCGCTGCACGCACCGTGGCTGCTCTGACAGGCGGTATGGCTGGAAAGAGCTGGGGTCCAATGCCGTCTCCGTAGGAGGTGGAGACATGCTTCGGGGTGAGGGGGGGGTCCCCTGCTTGGGCAAGAGCTCAGGAGAGTCGCCATCGCTCAGGTAACCGCCCTTGCTGGCAGAGCGCCCTCTAGAGGAGGAACGCTGGGGCCGGGCTGGAGCACTGGTGTCCAGGTGGTAGCGACTGATCACATTGCTGGAGGCCTCCTTGCGGGCATCTGGTGGGGAGCTGCCATCGGCCCCGCCTCCAGCTCCGCCTCCGCCCTGCCCCTGCCGCTGCGAGCGTGAAGAGCGGAGGCTCAGCTTCCGCCTCAGCTCTGGCAGTTTTCGCATCTTCATGGACAGTCGCCGCACTGTTCCGGGGGATTTGATCCTATCCATCACACTGCCAGCTCCACCCCCTTTCTTCTGGGCCCCAGGGCTGTCTGAGGGTACGGCCCCAGCACAGCTGCCCCCTGCAACAGCCCCTGGCACCTGGGCCTCTGGCAGGGGCAGATCTGAGGAAAAAATGACAAAAAGCAAGGTACAAAGGTGGATTATTGTGTGTAATTTACAAGAAGAAAGAGCAGCTGTATTGAGACATTAGCCTTACATCTGCTCAGTCAAAATCTGGGTTTCATCATACACCTCTCTGTATTTATATAAAGGGCTACATTTACAGGTGTATATATATCCAAACTTGGCAGGAAACGCTAAAAATATCCAAACAAGGTTTACCTTACAAAGCCTTTTTTAAACTAATACAGGCGGGTTCTACTGCCTTTCGGACCCTTCGCTGCCCCGGCTGGTACCCAGCAGTATCCCAGGGAACACCCTGGAAATTTTGGATGAATAAGTCTTCTGTGCATGTAGCAAAATGTTAGCTGTAGCTGTTAATCACCTTTCAAGGGAAGTATTTGTACTTCTTGGTGAGCATCTCAGAGCGTAAACCGAGGCAGAAAAGTGGAAAGGTACTGGAGGTCCAGGCAGTTACAGAAAAGACTGAATGGGAACTACAGGCAAACACCCAGGCGGTCGAACCCTAAGGTGACCCTAAGGAGCATGAAGCGTAAGGTTCTACAGTAACATAAATGTTGTGATGGTTCAACCAGGAATAATGTTTGGTTCTTAAATTCTACACTAGCTAACAACAACACTGATATTAAAATCAAACTTCTTGGCTTGATTTTGGCCCTTTCTTGATGCTAACTCTTTAAGGAGTAAAATGGGGACCCCTTCCGTTTAACATCAATCTCTCACAACGAACAGTAAACACAAATGAAGTCAAAGCCGTGGTGATCAAACTGACGGTGAGCACCCGCACCGGGTCATGACAGGAACCGTGCTGTGTCCATCATGAATGTGTAAGACAATAGTAAGTATGATTATAATATCGACAGCGAGTTTTTCAAAAGGTGAGTCAGGTTCTGGAAGCTGAACCCTGAACAGCAAGCTGGAGAGTAAGAGGCATTAGAGGCACAGACCCTTATGTAGACACGTTTGAATTTGAATAAACGCAGCCTTCTTTGGGCAGAAAAGCGGCCTGTTCTCCAACCCCTGGCAGCTGCATAATAACACAAATAAGAGGGGCGTCTCTAAGCAAGAGTCTACCGACGGATGGCTGTGGTCAGAAGAAGTGATCCGTCGAAGAGGACAGTCACCCTCGATTGCCTACCCAGGGCTATCTGGGACTCCCCGGGGAACAGGTCTGATTTATGCTGTAGGAATTCCTTGGCAACCACAGCTTTCCACCACTGACAGTCCCTGTTGGCGGTCGCCACATCTGCTAGCTAATAAGCTGGCGGCTTTCTTTCCACAGAGCCTGACAGCTGCCCAGCCTAACGAGCGGGCGACTGAAAATGAACACAGAAAGCCCGACGTGTAAGACAAAGAAGCACCAAGGGGTTCTAGGTGTGTGTGCGCTTCATTAGCAAGGTGGCATGCTGGTCGATCGTACCCCGACGCATGTCTGTTAATCAGAGAGTCTGGTCGGTGAGGAAAAAGCTAGCGATCCCTGCTTCCACCTCTACGGCTCTGAGATGTTCTACATGTTCCTCTCAAGACCCCTTACAGGAAGAAAAACAGAAATGACCCGGATGAAGCGAGGAGCAAGAAGGTGCCTTGAGGAGACACTCGAACATTCCTTTAGCGTCCCGTTTGGTGAAATCTCAAAATTACACACGCACATTTTTTCAGCGTTAGAAACTCACTGAATTCCTCCGGTGACATGATTACTTTTGCAGACACCTACATTATGTTGGCGTTTGTTTGACTTCAATGGAAACGCCAATCACACCACAAGAAAACACAGGTCCATCACATTTTCAGTTCAAAATCTGGAATTCAGATTCTACGCTACTGAGAGCAATTGTCAGTACAACTAAGGTTCCTTTTGGGATCAGGTTTGTAAGTTAGCTGTAAGCTAGTTGTAAGCTAATTCCCCCTGAAGTGTCTGCACTACAATTAGACCTGTATGTTGGTGCCCTTTATCCATTTTTTGTTCATAAGGTTATCTTCAGGCTGATTCTACCTTCTACCCAAGCTGCAGCACTCTTCCAACATTCCGGCTTTCATCCAAATGATGACGCTCACCAGCCCATTAGTGTCACGAGGGGGTGCCGGCTGTAATTTGGTTTTGTGAGTTCGTGCCGTTACCTGGGCTCTCCTTCCTGCCTGCTGAGGCCGTCTCCATGGTGAAGTCCTTGGAGGAAGGCGCAGTAGCCAGACTGCTGATTCCACGTCCACAGTGAACACTCCCATACCACTCCACTTGGGAGCTACTGTCACCAGTGCTGAAGCTCCCAGGTACAGCGATCCATTTTTGTGCCTTGGCCTGCGTGTCCCTCTTACTCTCCAACAATCCCTCGGTGTCCCTCTTTCTCCAGGGGTCTCCATAGTCTACCCTGCCTGATCCTCCTCCTAATCCACGTGAGTCCTCCTCTTCCGGAATGGGGTTGTACCAAATATTACTCTCCCCATCTACACCTCGCCTCCACTCCGTCAGGCGGCTGGGGAGGGAGCGAGAGACTTCCACTGCCACCTGGGGCTTTCCACTAGAGAGCACCCAGGCTCGACTGCTCCTGTCAAGGCTCTGGAGGTAGGCCCCCTGGCTGGAGACCTTTACTGTACTGGAAGAAACGCAGACCTCCGAGTAGGCTCCCATTGATCGGGTGAGTTCTGGAAGGCCTGTGTTGTAGGCCTCACAGGAAGTCCTACAGTTCCCAAGATCCCTCTCAAAATCCCTATGTCTGCTTTCCAGGCCATCTTCCACTAGGGTATTCTGGCTCCAGACCTGTTGTGAGACCTGGGTTTTTCCTGAGCTGCTCTCCCAGTCCTGGGGCCTGGGGATTGGGCTGTACAGTCCCTCTGTCCTGGGTGGGTCCCGAGATGCAGAGGAAAGCTTAGCCCAGTTCTGTTTCTTGGCCACGGTTATCTGTGTCCCGCGTTTGCCAGAGTCTTCCACCGGATGGGATGAGAAGGACTCAGGCTCTGCCGCCATCGTCAATGATGAGCTTCGGCCCATGTTGCTCCCTGGGATGTCTGAGAAGGAAAACAATGGCTGTTATTCCTGTCGTCATAACCACTACTGTTGTCAACTCTGTGTTTCCTGTTTTTGAGGTCTGAGAGAAATAAATAAATACACGATGTAATTATGTAGCCAATGAACATGAGCACAACGTGTATCTCGTTTCAATTTTCTAGAGCTAGGCGTAGGCCTATCAAAAGACTTGAAATGCTGCCTCAGGCTTTAAAACAAAGGAGTAAGAGGTCCAAACTCTTGTATAACCATCCCGCCGTTTCAGTAAATAAAGGCTGCATGTCACGGGGGACCTCCCCTCTTTTTATTTTCGAGCATGGCAGCCAGCTTGTGCCAGAAAAGAAACTGGACGTGCAGCCATCATCCATGGACGGAGGCATCGAACACCAGCTACGGAGGCTTCTGCGTAGAAGCGTAAAAGAGCGACACAGATTTGGAAAGTGTCTGGGTAACGGCTGTAGCAGTGATTAACAGATGTGCTTACAAAATTTAACAAGAGTCAAAACAAGATCGATTTCGACGTAGCTGAGATAGTAGTTATAAGAACAGCTTATAGAATCGGCTGGTGAAATGGTTAAGGGAACATTTTCAGGAATGATTACAAAAAGCTGAGAGGAATTTCTTCACTGCACATTCCTTTCACCACTGAGGATAACCTCCAGTGCTGACTACAGGATTAGCAAAATTTCCAAACGTCTCAGTATTTTACTATATGTGGAAACGCTACATAATAGGAAGAAATTCTCACTGAACAACGCAGGGTAAAGGTCACGGACCTTTAATCACAGCCAGAAGTTTGTTAGCTCAAATCTCCACGTGTGATGTTGTAAGTTTCAGGCCAGTTCTGAAGTGAAATCTTTCTGGAAATGTTTAGTCATTTAGACATACTAAATGGTTAAACCTGGTGCGGTTTCCATTGAGAGCCATGAAGCCCCATGGACCTGAGAACAGCAGACAAACCGACCTCCTCTCAGTTCAACGCCACCAACAAGTCAAGGATCAACACACTGAAATACAAACAGTTTCCCACATCATTATTTTCTTGGCCACCAAAAATTATGCTACATCCCATTGTGTCACATTTAAAACACTACATATTCCACAGAGTCTGAATTGTGTTATTAGTATTATTACTAGTAGTATTACAGTTATATATATATATATATATATTTTTTTTTTTTTTGCTTTTTTTTTTATCAATAGAAACTTTATATTAGGCACAATAAACCAAAACAAAGTCAGTATGAGACTAGTACCAGGTGTTTTTATTTTCTGTGGTAGGACACGAGTTACTGCTCTGGGTTCCGAAAAAATTTTTAAAAATGTAAACCATATTTCACCTCAGTGAGACACAGGTAAAAAAAAAAAAACAAGAAATGGAACAAACAAAGAATCATACTTAAAGGAGAGAGAAAAGGAAAAAGGGAGGAAGAATAAGGAATGAGCTTCCTTCAGTGGGGTAAACGGCCACTCTTCCTTAGACATCCTGCACATCTGGATGACCTCCTCACGTTCCTGCGTGTGACTCGCGAAAGCCGACACGGGGTACATCCGTCTGAGAAGACGTGATGAGACACCACTCCATGTCTCTGTCTGTAGCTGCTGCCAATAGATAATCAATCTGCATCCATCCAGCCCCGCAAGCATTCCTACACCCACATGTGGATGGAGAAGGACATCGCCTCGCTCGGCGCAGTGGTACGCATGCCCAACGATGCCAACAACCTTACAAGAAACCGACCCTCGGGAATATCGGTGGCACGGTGCCCCGAGGCCACATGCAAGTTACCAGGTGCGGATGCCCAGCGCCGTGCCAAAGGCCAGCCAGCAGGAAGTCGACCAGCATTACGGTCGCTGGGATTCATGACCCTTGCATCGCCGCTGCAAACCAACCATAGGCACCGCGATTCTGCCCACGCTCCCCAAACAGCGTGGCTGCATGCCAGGACAGGAAGTAAAAAGCAACCCCGTGTACGCCAGGCTCGTAGACGACTTCCTTTGTGGCAAGGACAGTCCGCAATCAGTAATCGGGGGTTGGGAGATAGATTAAGACTGTATTAATGTTCTTTTTTACCACACTCATAACATCAGGCAGTCCAGACTGCTCTCCGGTGTTCATTTATCAGAGCAGATTTTCTGAACAGATTCCAAACTGAAAAGACGAGTGGATCATCCAACTATGGGAGATGGGGTGGGGGTGGGGGGGGAGCAGGAAGGAGAGCAGGGGAGAGAGCGAGAGAGATAGAGACAGATGGAGAAGGAACAAACAGCCTGATTCTGTGAAAGCTGTGCCCAGGACAGGGGCAGCTGTCAATGAGCAGTCTGTCCTTCAGCCCCCCCACAGCTGGAAGGGGGGGACAGCAAACACATGCGCACACACACACCCGGACACACTTCACCCCATTCACTATTCATCGCGGTTCCCAAAAAACAAAACACAGGCTTACATCTCACCAGCCCTCAGTCTTAATTCAAACTGTCCCCACATCACCCCCACCCAGACACACCCAACGCAATTTTCCTGGTTTTACTTGGCCTTTTGACGGTGCACAGGTCTCTGGGCCTACGTGCCTATTTATGCTTTAGATGCCAGTTTCACGTTTGCCCTCAAGTTCTGCTTTACTGTGCTCTTCTTCTTGATGTCGCTGTTAGCGTGGCTTTTGGAATTTCGTGTCTAGCATTCTATCTTGAAAGACATACCGCGCCAAAGCCCACGTTCAAATAAATGTTTACGTTTTCGAATTAAAACATTCTGCCACCAAAGTGCTCTTGAGGACCGGCCGAAGGTCCCCCATTGTGCGCTTTTCTGTGGCCTTGGGCTGCTGCCTCCCTCCTCGTCTGAATAAAGATCATTTGAGCAACCGGTGTGGAAATTTTTTGAGCAATGTTGGCTTGATATTAAATATGTAAGACGGGATCCAACCATTCCAACTGCGGGGAAAAGAAAGCAGAAGGCTGTAAGAATGTTCTAAAACCCCAGATGACAAATGGTGCACCGCCCTAAAATGGAGTCGCCAGCGCCAGCACCCCCCCCCCAGCCTCCCATATCTCCAGGGCCCAAATCTCCCCCTGGCTGTTCCACATACCAAGACCCATGTGCCGCTCTGCTCACTGAGCACTCTGACTAGAGGCTTCTCCAGGAAGCTTTAATAAAATAATGAAATAACTTTGGGGGTGGGGGGGCCCAATAAAACAAACCAGGTTCTCAGACTAAAATAAGTCTTTCTAAAGGCCATTTTTTTAAACTCACTCCCCCAAATCTAATGGAACAACAATAAAAATGGAACTAAATAAGACTTTAAATATTTAAGTGCTCTGGGTAGGTTTGTGGTCTTACCCGTTGTTTTTTTTACAGGCCTCCTCTGAGATGTGCATGAATTTTCCCATAAGGCATCCCGCAAACCACCACACGAATCCTTGTGAAAAATGTAAGTTTCCTCACGTCACCACCGAAAAGATCTGTCAGCCTAGATGCCGGACTCCATTTGGCCAATGGGACTCAGACGTGAAAACGGGCACCAGACAAAACGTCAGGGTGTATCTTGCAGATCGACTTGGTGTTTCGGGAAGGACGATGATACTTCGACTTGCAAAATTACAGGAACCATTTTGCTTAGCTGATCTACTGATAGCAGGGATGCTTCAGGAAAACACCACAAGCTGTTTTTACCATTTGATTTGTTACCAGCCGTCGCTGAAATAAGTCAGTAACGTCTCAGCTGTTAAAAAACACCATGAAGTGGTTTTATTTTCATTGTTGAAAAACACAAACGGGAAATGAAGGCTCCTTCCCCCATCTCTGCTCCAGCCGCCAGTCTATTTTCAGACGAGAAAATCTCCTTCTGTTACAAATTTAAAGAGCATCCATTGTTATTTCCGAAGAAACTATAACGCATGTTTTACAAAGCTCCGAAAGGCTGTAGCTGGACATTTCTGGGTGGACAGATGGTACCCAACATGCTAAATGAGGGCTGCCATGGCTGACGAATTCAGAGGACTATAGACTGAGAGCATTTCTGCTAAATCAAGACCCTGATGCACAGAATCTGATGCAGTACCATGAGAACGGGGCACAAAGCTATTCTTTTAATATACTACAAGAGTGTACTCCTTAAATCCTATGATGCAGTGTAGTATTTTAATACATTTACAACAATTTGGCCTGATTTAACACATCTACTGTAAAATTGGGGTAAACTGACCCAGCCCTACTGCACTTAGAAAAATCAGCAGACTGGACTGGTCTTAAAATGCTCAGGGTTATCCAATCAGAATCTGGCCCAAACCCAGGAGCATAAAAACTATAGTGCTATACAATGATGCTGTGGTACGTTCTTGCTAATACTTCTTGAAAACTAATCTCGTCTTTGGTCTCACGCGCCTCCTCGCTGTTTATTTACAGTACGTTCCGTTTGGAAACCTCGCTTTAGAAATGCTAAAGTTTGCTTGATATCAGCTCACTAAGATCTGCTGTTTACCTGTTTTACTCCTGAGACTTCCCTAATTAAATAAAGCCAAAATGGCTTCTGCAGGGGATCCAGCAGGACGTACGGGAAAGGGAAGCCGTAAAAAAAAAAAAACTAAAAATGAAAATATTCTCCAACTGAAAGGCAGGAAGAGAAGCCCAAAGAAGAATACGTGTATGACGTGACGATAACCCCACATGTGACCAGATGGCAGCCAACTAAAATTAAACTTTTTGCAACTTTGCTTTCATTCTATAAACAAAAAAAAAACGAAAGGCCCCGTTTCTCAATTAAGGCTCGTTAATCCTGTGAGGATGCTTAAAGTGATCACAGGGTGACTGAGGGTCGGGCCCTTAATGACACGATGAGAAGAGAGCCCAAGCAGACAGACTGTTGATGGTAGAACCCGGGGGGGGCACCCAGGCCGCGGTGGGCTCTGCAGGGGTAGGGTCCAGGGCTCCTCTACTTACTGCTGTCCTGAGTCAACAGTGAAGATGACAGGATGGTACTAAGGAATACAGACGACAGAGGAAAGAGAGAAATAAAGAGATAGGGTGCTGAAGATGTAGGGGGGCTTACAGGTGGAGGAGTACTAAGCACCCTATTTCTGTCTCCAGATAGCTTCCAACGTCACTCCCTCCCTCCCTATGTCCTTCCCTCTGTCACACACACGTGTGTGCGTGTACGAGCAGAAAACACACAACCAGCTGTACACCCTCGGCCAGTGCTAAGAATCATGTGACTGGTGGTGGCTGGACAGCAAACCGCCTGTCCAGTGCAAGCCTGAGGCTTGACAAGCCCAAAATCGACTCAACTGACATTTGCTTAAAAAACCAACATTCAAGCCATCACAAGTTAAAGATTACAGACTAGTCCTTCCCCTCTCATTTCTGTCTAAAACTCTTCAGTCAAGTTCAATGAAGTTTATGACTTTCTCACACAGAATGACCTCCTGGGCAATCTCCGGGCTGGTTTCAGGGCTGGACACTCCATCAAGACTGCCCTCCTGACTGTTGTGAAGAGCCTGCAATCTGCAAGAGCTACATTTTGGTCAAATGTTCTCATCCTGCTAGGCCTATTTGTAGCTTTCAACGCAACGAAACACATCCTGCCAACTCTCTCTCAACGTGGCATCTTGGGGACTGCTCTGAGATGGTTTGACTCACCTATCAGGTAGGTCATCCCAAGTTTTTTGGCTTGCAGAGGTGTTTAAGTTACATCCGGTGATAACCGGTGTACCCCAAGGTACAGTTATTGGTGATCCACCTCTTCTCCAGGCATTTGTCACCTCATGACTAGACTACTGCAACTATTAACCGACAGGGGTGCCAGTGCTGTTAGACCACAGCAGATAACTGAAAAAGTAGCAACACATCTGGTATGAAATGAGCTGAAATCCTCATGTTAGACCACTGAATATCACTCTTCACTGGCATCTACTCATATCCTGTTCAAATCCTTGGTGCTGGTGTTCAGAGGTGCAAATGGAACAGCTCCAACATCCAATAAGTCACTCACCAAGATTTACATTCCATTTCAGCCTTTGGTCAGCAAGCCAACAGTGGCTGGTAATCCCTTTACCATGTGAAAACACATCTAACTCTAGACACTTTTTGTGTGTGGTTCTTCGATGGTGGAACAACCTATCCTATCTGTTCAGCAGAGTCCCACTCAAACTTCAAGAAATGCCTCAAGACCCGTTTTGAGAACACTTCAGCCAGCTCTGCTAACCACTGACCTGCTCAATCTTCATTTGCAATCCTTTGGTTATTGTCTTCAGGCAACACTGAACAATCTTGTATTTTGTCCAGTGGTACCCCGGTCCTCATGGTGTTTTGATTTGAACAGCTCTTCTGATTGTTCTTGATGTTGTCTAAGGAATTGTATATCTCCTGCTCCAGGGCTAACTTGCACTAGTTACTGGTCACTTAGGAAGCTCAGCCTAGCTGCACTTATACCTAAGTTGGCTTCTTAACAGGAGTTTGCTTGTGATGTACCATCCTGCCTTCCTTGTTCATCAGCTTGGACAAAAGCATCGGCCAAATAAATGCATGTAAATGGTCCACGGTTGATGAAGGAAATCTCGACTTAAAAATGGCAAGCAGGAGTCTGCGGGTTAACCCTCTAAAATGCAACTGCAGTCCCAAATACCGTATTTACCATACAAATGTTATACGCGGCTTAGTAACTAGCTGGGGATATTTTGTCAACATTAGAGCAACACGAGCTTCGTGGGACCTTAAGTGCTTAGAAGCTGAATGTAAGCACTAGACATCAGCATTAACACACTGCAGGGCGTCAAGATGAGGAAAACAACATACACACAAAAGTAACTTTATGACATTAAAGGTAATTTTACACGTATATAAAATGGATATGAATAGATAAGAACAGCCAACATCCATCCCAGCAAATATAATATGACAAAACAAATAAAAACAAGAAAATCAACCACCAGTGCACATTCAGACACTCAAAATGGAGGCTGAGTAACAGAAACTTCTATGTAAGAACAAAACTAGATGACAAAAACGTATCGATGGCCTGACATAAAGGGCTGTTTCAGGTGTGGTACACGCAGACCACGCTATGGAAATTAAGTTAGAAGAGGGGAAAAAGTTCCACAGCTGGCCCACATTGAAGGCTGCTACACTCTATGGCGCGTCACCGCGACCCGCCTTTCAGAAACCCGCGGGTCCGGAGCCGCAGTTCGAATCGAACCAACGCCATGCTCCGTTCACATCGAATATGGTTTATGAGAACGATTTTAATTGTGCATCAGTTTAACTACTGGGGTGATGTAATTGGAATATGTATTGCTTTCATTATGTCTGAGTATGGAATTTCTTTTGATTGATTCCAATTGGTTTATTGTATGTGTTTTAACTGATGTATAATAAAGAGATTTTTAAAAAAAAATAAGTTCTCACCGAATTCATGTGAGAAGGTGCTGAGGTGGTTTACCTTCACTGAATAGCCTCTCGAGTACGATGTACTTAACCTAAAAGCCTAAATAAAAATAATACTAACTTATAATAAATATATTATAAATGTTGTACTCTAAGACGACTGGCGAGCAACTACATTATAAAAACGTGATGATATGCGCTCATTTGCTGCTCACGTCTCCCAATCCGCACACTGAGGAGATCAGAACGAAGCCTTCATTTTGATTGACAGCTGTCCATCAGCAGGGGTCCTCGTGCCCAGACAACTGATTGTTTGAACATAACGGTGTCGGGCTGACTTCTATATCCCCAGTCTTCGGGTCTGGGAGTCTTTCTCCGAGCCAAGCACGTCCCCCAGCCTCCAGTCCCGTGTGAAAGCAGCAGTTTACGGTGCGGCGACACGAAGGCAGCAGCATTCGGGGAATGTAAACACTGTGCGAAGTGACGGCTTGTGGTCCGAATTGCAACACATGTTTGAGTCACACGTTTATTCTGGAGGGCTACCATTAACTACTGGCACGTCGGCACATCCTCACTGCGAAAGAGCACACATATAAAATGTGTACATCGCACGACCCCCCTGCTCTTTTGATATTATAGAAAAAGATAAATAAGAGTGGGAAGAGAACACACATCAGCGCGTGGAAGTTCTCAGAACATATTGACGTAGCAGTAATGAAGAGTAATGAAAAAAAGCTTTTAAATTCCCAACATTTCGACTCCGTTCCCTCACCTCCGTTATACTGGTCACTGGTATGTAATGTTAGTACATCGACTGGGATTGCTGTTGCTCCTTTATGAATTTGTTACAATTTAAACTAGTGGTGTTTCCCCATCATACTTACCCCCCAGTTTGGGGTCCGTTTTCCTCCGGGATCTGTCCTTGCCCCGGAGCCGAGAGAAAGTTCTCTTCAGCAGAGGTTCTGCCATGATCAGCCCAGGATGTTTTCTGCACCGATGGGGATGTTGAAGATCGCTGATATACCAGGCAGACTTAGACGCCTGCGAGCTGCACATGGGAGCCCGGCGCTTCGGGGGAAACGGCGTCTGTGTGCGCGTCCATGCCTGCGGACCTCCAGCTCTCCGCCTGTCCAGATCCTCCGGAGAAATTTCACAGGAAACAAATTCCAGGGATTCTTTCCCAAACTCTTTTTTTTCAAACCTCCTACAGCAGAGATGAGAGCTCCCGAGTCGTCCTGCGTTTATGGGAACTGTAGTTCAAAATTCCCATGATTTTTGATCCTGTGAAATTAGGGAAAAGTAACCCCCCCCCCCTCCTCCCCCCCCAGCCGACGGGGTGGGTTGAAGTTGAATAATTTTTAAATTAAGGAAAATAGCTGCAATCGATTATTTATCAGCAAATAAACGTCAATGGCAATAATGGTTGCAAATGTATCCCACGATTTGAACACAGCAAGTAATGGGAGTTGAGTTATTAAGTTAATACCGAAAAACAGCTGAATCTGTTTCATTGGACCCGTTGTAATTTCTAGGTCCAAAATCACTACACAATTATACATCGTATAATTACTTGGGCCTAAGGACCACAAAACACAGTTTTTTTTTTCTCACACGGGGATTATTGTAAAAACCCTTTAGCTGGGGGCGACCATGCGTCCTCTTTTTCCCGGACATGTCCTCTTTTCCGGACATCAAAATGCCCGGGATTCGGCTTTTGCTTTCTACAGTCACTACTCGTTGCGTGCGGGTCTCCATCTGCCCCATGCCACCATTTTACCCCTAGTATTCCCTTTTTTTTGAAAAGCCAAAAATATGGTCACCTTACTTGTCAAGGTGCTTGGCTTGGCTGTGTGTCGCTCCCCCTTAAAACGGTGAGAATGTCACCCTGAATAATCGCCTCAGCAGACAGGCTAATTCACATGACGCATTGTGGTCAAGGGCGACATGCTGTAGATCACAGTCCTTAGGATGCTGGGGAAAACGTAGCCATCCTCTTTAAAGGGGTTATCATGATAGGGGTCGCCAGGGGGGTGGGGGTGCAGCGTATTCGTTTCAAAGTGAACTACAAAAAAGAACATTCTTAGAACTTTACTTAAACGTTAAAGTAAGTCAGATAAAAAGCAGAAATTTGATTCTACTGGTCATTGAAGTTGAAAGGACAGCCGCAGATCCTACAGTGTCTTTATAAACCATAAGGCTCACATGAACGGCCGTCCACCTGGTGCGCAGCCCGGACGGGGGATGGCTGAAGGTTCAGTCCCCGGGGCTCACAAGGTGACACGACGCCAAGCAGCGCCCCGAAGGGAGAAGTGTGAGTGAAACACACAAAGCAGGACACTTGTGACATTAACTCTGCTCTATATTCACACACGGCCCACTCGACTCCCCCACTTTGTTTTATTATTGTTACTTCGTCCACTTTTTAATGGGGCCAAAAATAGACCGCCTGCATGAGATAGCTTGAAGGAAATTCAGACGGGGGCGAAACATGTACCAGTGCCAAGAAAAGAGGACTCTACACAGGAAGTGTGTGTGTGTGTGTGTGTGTGTGTGTGTGTGTGTGTGGTTTGGGAACGCATGTTTGTCTTATTAATCACTCCATCTATCGTGTTAGGATGTGACAAACTCACTCTTCTGAGATATGAAGTACATGATCTATTAAAATCATTGCTTTATTGCTTCGTTTTCACTGCCAGAATGAAATCGCATAAACTAAACCGAAGCAGTATAACTGAAAAGTTGGTAATAGATTATAACGTCATCTATAGTTGTCCGTACAGGAATAGACTTTTCTTAAAACGCCAACAAGAGCGCGTAACTTTAATATCAGTATGGATAAATCATTATAAACCAATTCACAAATACATTTCATTTTTTCCCCTGATTTTCTTGAAGCGGAAGAGGATGTGGGGGGGGGGGGGGGAGGAGTGGGGGGTGCGTTTCTCGATTCTGAGCTGTTTATCGTATCCAAACTTTTAGAGACAGCAGCTATTTTGTGAGGCCAGTTATTGTAGCGCTTTTCGGCGGGTAAGTTCAGCAGTGCGACAGCGCCCTCTCACGGCCTATTGAGGCACTTCTGCTTGATCGCACTCGCGTTACTGTAACGCAGTTTATGTTACTGAGAGTCCGGTAACGTGATATTCGGTAACCAAGTTTGAGTGTCACATATAACTTAATTAGGAAGGATGTTAACTATTATGAAAATATTGAATGTGGGGTCAAATAACAATAATCGTTTGGTTTAAAATAGTCTCTACGTGGAAAAAGTCAACAATTTGCGGAACTGGGTTTGTGATAATGTCGGGTTGTGACATTCTGAGCTGCCTTTTAAGAGTGGCGAAGTAAACTGGGACGTTCCTCATTGCCAAAGTTTACTAAACTGTCGACGATCCAAGATGGCTACTCAGCACCTGCAAAAGCATCAATAAACGTTTATTCGCAACTTCCCAAACCTCTGAACAAGATCCACCTCAAAATGTGTCCAGATTTGCCATTACTTGACTGTATCAATGACAATGGACGATTGCATTTGTATACACAGGACATTTGCCATCTGAAGAGAACGGAAACCCTGTGAAAATGTTATACCTGGTCCAAACATAACATAGAACATTTAACATAGAAACATTGTCTCAGATTATAGCCACTTCAGAATTACAAAGTATTCATACTGTTATCGCATTGATAAAACTTTCCCTAGAAAGCTTAACTGTATTGCCTATAAATGTTCCACATGTAGCATTCCCGAGACATCAGTCAAGTGCTACACACACTGCTTGCGGCCCCGAAAGCATCTTGCACCGCCCGTGAATCGAACGCAGGTCACAAGAATGGGATTTTTGCACGACACCATTACAGCAATGCACACGTTTACGGGTTACCCTGGGACTGCATTCGTGGACCTAAAGTAAAAGGAAGACCGTCCTTCTTCTGTTATGGAAATGAGCTTCATTATATTGCTTGTAAATGTTCAGAGCATCCTGCAGCCTCCAGAAACAGCAGTTCAACAGTATGGCCACTGGTTGGTGCCCTGAAACAGCCCTCCACTACCCTGCACTACCCTGAAACAGCCCTCCACTACCCTGAAACAGCCCTCCACTGCCCCGCTCTACCCCGCAACAGCCCTCCACTACCCTGAAACAGCCCTCCACTGCCCCGAAACAGCCCTCCACTACCCCGCAACAGCCCTCCACTACCCTGAAACAGCCCTCCACTACCCTGAAACAGCCCTCCACTATCCGGAGATCGAAGCCGTGTCACAAGAAAGACAATCTTGTGGACCTCAAGTAAACTGAAGCAAGACTGCACTTGCTCTGTTATGGAAATGAGCTTTATTATGCTTGTAAGTATTCCAGAAGGGGCATTCTGACTCTAAGCCTGGTTATATAGATAAGCCTTTAAAGTTTAAACTCTGAAAGTTTAAAGGCGGGGCTAATGTATCCACTGCTAATTGACAGTGGTGTTTGCAAATGATATGCTAAATCAGCAACAAGAAGACGGCAAATTTTGACTGGCAGAAAATATATAAGTTTGATGATACTACGGGTGTTCAGACCTGTCAGGCAGTGATTAATATAACATAACTGGAAATAATGTCTGCCTTTTCTATATAAGTCTTTTAACCACAGGTCTATTCTGTTATTGTGGTGGAAAAACAGTCAACTCGGAGTCTAGAGACAGCAAATACCTTTATTACCTAGGTTATTCAGTGCACAGAATAAGCCGAGACAAGAGGAGTCCTCCCTCGACACCCTCAAGTCTGACTAAGTGTTTCTAAGGCAAGCTTATATCTCTTTCTCTGACAAGCACACCCTTGTTTGCCACTTCTTGGTTCCTTATTTTGTTGTTACCCAGGCTAGAACAAAGCTGGTTTCACTCATTTTCAGGTGGCCATGCACACCCTCATATTTTCTGCCTGGACCACCTGGGTATGCTTGATAGAGACAAGTTACACACAAGGTCACGTTTTCCCCAACACTATTTCTATTAATTACTGAAGTCTCACGTTCTAGTAATTTTCCATTACAGTTATCATTAATATTTTAAATACAGTCGGGGAACTTTGATGTTAAGTATGAGTGGACGGGATGCCGAGCCACCGAAGGCGTAGACATTAACGTGATGAATATGAATTCATATTCAATTCAGAAAGACTGATCCACTTTCATTCTGCGGCTGAGGATCGGAAGCGCTAGGTCAAGTGTGCACACACTGCTACAGCAAAATGATTTTATCAAGATATTATTCATATTGGACTTAAAGGTAAAAGGATTTCTTTACATTGACCCCCCACGGCAGCTTGACTACAATGCAAAACTGTGGGATGACATTGATTAAAAATAATGTAAACCTCTGAAGGTATCGTTTAAAAACAGCATCATTCCATTCGCGTGTCTGTATGATGCAACAGTACTAAGGGTGTAATATTTCGATCTGCTGTCCACATGGTAACGACCTAACAGTGTAAAACAGAATAAGGTTGCGTAAAAAGCAATAAAGACTTCGATTCCATGACTTTTATACTTCGGTATATCTCGGATGTCCGCCTTTGAGAATAAGCAAGCGTGATATTTAAGAAAAAAAGCGTTATCTAAGCAAAAATGATTTAACCGAAACTTAGAATCTTAGGTGTGAGAGTCATTTATCCATGAAAGTTTATTTATGTTCATATAGGCTATATACGCATATAAAAATGTGCGCGTGCAGTACAAGAGGCATAGGCGAGCGTTTTAAAAAGGAAAAGGCATGACCCCCCCACACTGACAGGATTTACATGATCTATCGTGCAGCACAGCGAGATATTAATGTTGCAAATTAAGAGGACTGAACCTCCCACCAACAGTACATGAGCGCAAGAACCAACTAACACTGAGAAACAACTCTGACAAAGAGTAAATCAAGGAGAGAAAAACAAGTAGAGGATGCAAAGGGAATTAAAGAGCACAGTATGAGTGTAAGTCAGACTGCTGAGACCTCAATAGCGAGTCTGTCTGACTGTCTGTCTTGCTTGGGCGTGAATGATGACTGAAAGACGCTTTCTGTCTCTCCGGCTCTGCGTTTTGTGACCGATCACAAGATCGGTTTCAGCACCAGCTGGTGTTGAACTAAATCCGGAAGCTCGAACTCCAGCAGAGACGCAATTCGTACTAAACAAACAGACCTTCCTCTTTAGAGAAGTAGACGCTTTGCAAAACTCTGAAGCTACAATCCGGTGTGACAACGGCCCTGCTCGGAGATTAGACGTATGACGAATACTGTGCATCTTTAAGACTGTGAAGACTCAAACAAGGACAGGCTTTTTTTTTTTTCCAAGAATACAGAAATAATTTACCGGGTGAGTTAAACAGTGCAATCGAGTGGTATACATTTCCCGGTTAACTGAAGCAATGTTTTTGGAAGAATTTAAAAGTTATGTGGCATATTTGCATTGCGCTGCTGTGCTGATTTCCTGATTTCGTATATAGAATCTTAGAATTAGGTTTTGTTAACCCAACACGTAGGGGTCCCTGTATATATTGTATTATGCGTGTACACTAAGTTGGGGATTTTTGCCCTGTCTCTGCCCCGCAGGATGGCCATTAGGAGTGAAGGGGTACTGGGCAGCCTTTTGCTTACTTTCTCCTCCGCCTGGGGGGTCCTCCAGTTATGCCTCCTGTCGCTTCTGCTCGCCCTGATGCTCCGGGTCACGTGGATGCTCCTGAATAACTGGAGAAACGCCTGCCGACTGCGATGCTTCGCGCAGCCCCCCAAGCGCAACTGGCTGCTCGGCCACCTCGGTCTGGTAGGTGACCGACAGGCTACGGGGCTGGGGAGGCAGACGGGGAACTGCCACCGGATACATTAAGAGGCCCAGGATACTCAGATCAGCACAAGGCAGTGAAGTGTGTAAATTATTTTAAATGTGTTGATACTGGTGAAAAAGGGGTGAATTCAAACAGCATGGGTAACAGGGGTTCAGAATGACCTGCACCGGACACGTTACAGTGGTGTCATTATATTATATTAAATTATATTATATATAGGGCAGCCCTGTATATACATCTGGTAAACAACTGGAGCGACACGTTGTGTTTCTAGGTGTTAAGAGCCTTTCATACCGACTGTAAATAGGAACAGATACAATGTGCGTTATTGTTCAGCAAGCTGACCCTCACAATAAGTGTGAATGAAACATATGTACACATTTGGTATTTTTTAAACCTCCAACGACTTCCGCAGGTCCCAGTGATGTGGTAATGAGCTCTTCTCACGGGTTAAAAAGTGCAGTTCTTGTCGCTTGAAGCAGCAGCTTGTTTCGGTCTTAATGTAAGTCAGAAAAAATACAAAATAAATTGACAAGGATGGAAGCCTTTAATTCCGAATAGAGGAGACAGAGCAACTGTCCTCGGGGTTCAAACTATATTGCTCTAACTTCAGGGGCATATTTTTATGGACATCCATCTGTTTGTTTTATGACTGCTTATTCCGGTTAGGGTAGTGTGGTGTCTGGAGCCCAACGTAGGGCACAAGGCTGGGGTATACTCTGGATAGGATGCCAGGTCAAAGCAGGGCACTCACTCAGACCTTGGGCAATTTAGAGACAATAATTAACATGACTGCATGTCTTTCCATCTGGAGTACCCAAAGGACAACTGCAACACACAGGGCAAATGCCACACAGAAATGCCGGAGGTGGGGTTTGAACCCCCACCCCTGGAGATGTGAGGCAGCAGTGCTACCCACTGTCAACATGCCCCCCTGTTGCATGATTCTTTGCATCGTTTTTTAAAATGCAAACTACATTTATGAAATTCAAATGACTTTTTCGTTATGCACTATATTTACATAGCAACTGCTTATCAGAGCAGTTAAACAAAGGAAAACAACAGCGTTGTGCAAATCCTTTTCCCTAATTATGGAACGCACGTCAAAACAACACCGGTTGGTTAACCAACCCGGAAAGGGCCCCACCGATGTAAATGCTTAGCAATGCCTGATAAGCTAATGAACGTGTTGTGTGGGTTGAAATGGAAAGCTGAGAAGGAAAACGGAAAATATAGGGCATCTCCCAATTGCCCCTCTCCACAATAAAAACACGTCCCTGACTATGAACAGCTTCAGTGCCCAAAATTCAATTGTCACTCCAACACAGAAACTGGAAGTAGCTGTCGCAAGCTGTCACATCCTCCTTTCGCTGGTTTGAAGCAATCAGACATTGTTCAGAAATAAACATTGTGTGATGGCTCAGTGGGCAGACTTTTTGCTACACCCCATGGGGGGTTGCGTGGGTGTCATCTGCCTGCTCTGGTTTTCTGTCATGGTCCAAAGTTATGCAGTAATGCCAGGCGGTGTGTGTGTGTGTGTGTGTGTGTGTGTGTGTGTGTGCGCGCGCCGCCTGGGATAGGCTGTAGGCTTGCCCATGACCCTGTCCAGGACAAGGAGTTGGAGGGTGTATGTATAACTCAGATTATTACATCAGTCAAGAAGGGGTTTTTAGAGGGAATATTTCACTGTTACAGTCCAGTTGCTAAAAGGTAAAATAAAAGTGATATCTTTCTCTTTGCTGATGCCTCTCCTAGACCATTTCCTGGTAGAGCAGGATGACAGGTAGAGAGCTCCTCCAGGGAGCTGCCATTAATGCACATTAGTTGATAAGCGTGTATCAGACTCGGGGTGTGTTATCAGATGGAGATCTGTGTGTTCTCAGATGCGGAACACAGAGGAAGGTCTGTGTGCAGTTGACCAGCTGGTGAGCACCTTCCAGCATTCCTGCATCTGGTTCTTTGGACCCTTCTACACCCTGGTCCGACTTTTCCACCCCGACTACATTAAACCCATCCTTCTGGCACCTGGTACTTCGATCTCCCCTTTTAGCCACGATTACCACTCTTTCACAGAGGGATCATTCCTGTAACCTCCTTCCTACAGAAATCAGCCATGATTGCCACTCCGTCACAGAGAGATCATCCCTGAAGTCTCCTTTATACAATGTTTAAGCTTATTGCCATTAACATGCTTTGCCGTTCTTACCCAAAAGCTAATACCCCAGCCTCATGTAGTTGTTCCCTGTTTTCACCCCATCGACCTGCTGCCTGTGTGTGGGCCCTTTCCTACAGTCTCCATCACCTTCAAGGACGAGCTCTTCTACGGGTTCCTCCGCCCATGGCTGGGTGAGTGCCCCCTTCACCCTCGGCCATGCGTCCTCTTGCATTCTGCAGGACTGGAGAGACCTTAATGTTCCGTTCTCTGTTCTACAGGCCAAGGCCTCCTCCTAAGCAACGGCGAGTACTGGTCACGGCACCGGCGCCTCCTTACTCCCGCTTTTCACTTCGACATCCTCAAGATTTACATTGGCATCTTCAACAAGTCCACCGACATCATGCATGTGAGTGTGTGTGGGAGGAGCCAGGAGATTCTTCAAATATCTGTCAGATCTCGGTCTTCCTTTCTCATTTCTCCTTCAGCCACTCTGTTTTTTTTATCCAGTATGTAATCAAGAGATAAACTGATGTCCTACATCGTGACTTGCATCCGTCTGTCTAGTGAACAGCTGTACTTTTCACTCTTTTTGGCTGGAACGTGATGCCTTCTGTAAATTTGTCACAAGCAGAATGACAAAACAGCGGCATAACCAAGAAGAAAGTCTGCACTGCGTTCATGTTAGCCTACCCACTTCCTGTGCTAATAGCACGTTATCGCGCGCGCACATCTACGCTGACACTCTGCGGTGGACATGGCGATCACATGTCTGTTTGCCGTCGTGGGCGGCCATCTGCTGACACTTCCGGTCTGCGCTCTCTGCGGCAGGCGAAGTGGCGCCGCCTTGTGGCCGAGGGACGCAGCTGCCAGGACATGTTCGAGCAGATCAGCTTGATGACTCTGGACAGCCTGCTGAAGTGCACCTTCAGCTATGACAGCAACTGCCAAGAGTGGGTGATCTGCTGCCCAAAGCGACTGTACACCATCCACTCAGAACACCCCACTGCAAAGCAAATCAATGGCACATTTAGGAAATTTGCCATCAGCTACGGGAAAAACACAGCCTTGACTCATCTTACATCCATCGCTCGTTCTTTAAGACAACAACGTTAACTAAAACGGCATTGACAGGGCGATGAAATTGCATCGATTTCTAAGAAAAACAATGAATGCGTTCCGTCAATCATCCTAACCATCAATAAAATCGGCACGCAGAAAAATGCGCACACAAAAATGTAAGTCATTTGATGGTTTTAAAATTGTGACGACATCGATTATCTTTCAACAAGATTAAAAAATATTCAGTACAGTACTGCAGTTTAGAAACATAAACATCACATAGACATTTGACTTGGGAAAGAAGAAGCCCATTTGAATCCATGCTAATCCAGCCGTAGCTGTGAGTAGACTGACGGAGATGACTACCCAATATGGCGGCACACTTTTCAAAATATCAACACCGCTCCATTTGTTGAGTACTTGGCTTAGAACAATAAGGATGTCACTCAGAGAATGGGGTGTCTCAAACCAAGAGATGTAATTCAGAAGAAAATTACTGCCACTTAGCCAGTACAGGGCCATGGTGAGCCTAGAGCCTTAGGAAGCTCAGGACAAGGTAAGGGGACAGCCTGGGGGGGGGGATGTCAGTGCATGTCACTACACAGGCTTGTACACTCAGAGCGATTCAGAGACAGGAATTTCCACAAAAACACCCGGAGAAAATGCAGACTCCAGCCACCTTGAAGAGGGGGCAGGGCAGTGTTTATATAAGTCAGTCCCAGGAAAGTCGTTACGAGTGAAGGGTGTTTACTGGGACGTGACCTATCATGACTCTTAGTCGCAAAACCGGTCCTGAAATAAGGTAACCTCCAGCCAACCAAACGCTGCGGAAAACATCAGAAAGGATCCAGAATGGACTTTAATCTCAAAGAACCCCAGAGTTCTCTATTGGCACAGACAGAATGTTGTTGACTGGCAAAATAAAACAAGAAATGTAAGAAATACAGAGACATAAATGAAACAAACAATAATTGTTTACATAACCAGAAAAGGAGGAAATTGAGAAGACAATATTAATGGTAGAAAAATATCAAATATGGTTGTGCATAGAGATCTACATGCCTATAAAATGACTGTACGCATTCTCCTTGTACCCACACCCCCCCCACCCTCGATTGTCCCCCAGGCATCCTAGTGAGTACATTTCTGCCATCTCTGAGCTCAGCACCCTAGTGGTGAAACGGGAGCATCGCATGCTGCACCACTGGGACTGGTTATACTGGCGCACAGCCGAGGGCCGCCGGTTCCGTAAAGCCTGTGCCGTGGTGCACGACTTCACTGCCAATGTTGTCCAGAAACGCCGTGCACAGCTGCTCCAGCAGGGGGAGCCAGAGAAGCAATTCCAGTGGGACAGGGCCCACATGAAGAAAGTGACTGACTTCATTGATGTGCTGCTGTTGTCTAGGGTGCGTGCATGCGTGAGCATGTTTGTGTACAAAAATAAGACGTTTAGAGTGTATACACAGGCGTTGCCTATAGTTTGAGAAACGAGGCAACGTAATAAAGCAGTGAATTTTAAAAAGTAAAATAGAAATCGAGGGGAAGATAGAGGAGCATTGGAGAATGGCATGCTTTTTGGAGAAAACGTGGAGATAAATTTGTTCATTTAGTGGATTTGTGCTTTGAAACTGCCAGGATGAAGACGGCAAAGGGCTGACCGACGAAGAGATTAAAGCAGAGGCAGACACATTCATGTTCGAAGGTGGGCCTGCTTCTGTGTTTGTGAATGGATGAAAGCTCATGTTTGTAATCGGTGAAAGGATGACATCTGAACATACACCTTCCTGCATGGTTAGTGCCTGGTGTTTCCCCAGTCACCTGGCATCTTCAGTCTCTCCCTCCTGCCAGCCTCGCCTTCCCCATAGCCCACCTCTCCAAAACCCCCTTCCTACCTGTTTGCCAGCATCACATTCCAGCCTGAACACCTTTCATCTGCTCCCTCTCTCTTTTCGCCATGTGGGAACAGACTTAAACTTGAACTGAAAATGTATACGAGTAGCTAAATCGGCAGCTCACTGGTTAGCGCTTCAGCCTTGCACATCCAGCTCTGGGGACTCGAACCCAATTCCTGTTCGGTGCATATGCAGTTTACACATTCCCTCTGTGTTGCCCGCTTTTCCTCCATTGTCCAGTTAGATCACATGGTGTTTCTAAATTTCCCGTAGTGTGTGTACACACTATGATGCACTGGCATCCCATCCACAGTGTACTCTGCCTCCTGAGATGCCATCCCATCGACACAGTACTGCATAACCAGTTAGAAGCTGGACTGATGGACAAATGCTTTAGGGCATAAACATTTACCAGTTACTTTAGAAGAGAAAAGTGCTACTCCTTGAACGTGCTCATTAGCTGCATTTCCGTAAACAGTACATCATAATAAATCTGATCTCTCGCCATTTTCCATCCATCTTTCATCCACATCCTTTTCCCTCCCTCCCTTTCATTATATGTCCCCCCCTTCCCCCGAAGGACATGACACCACGGCTAGTGGAATTTCTTGGCTCTTATACAATCTGGCCATGCACCCGGAGTACCAGGAACGCTGTCGTGCCGAGGTAGATGACCTGCTGCAGGGACGAGACAGCGAGGAGCTTGACTGGTCAGAACAGTTCAACCCCCTCATAATACACTACATTCCAAGCGCATTTTCACAAGCAAGTTGAATTAAACCAGAAAAATCCTTAAAATTTCCAGAAAAAGCTAAATTGATTGCGCGTCATAAGGATCCTGGAAACCATTTTTCCCCGGGTGAATATTGACAAGGTTGTAGTCCATTTTCAAAAGGAATGGTCAAGACAGAAGGGAAAACGTCAAACGTCCATTTTTATCTCTCACACAAGATCAAAGCACAGTCAAAATTGTACCTAGATCCTCTAAAGCGGAAAATCTGAATTTGCCCCCTGGCTCCCTCTGCTGGCCACATTGAAACCTGACCCCCTTCACCCTCAACTGTTGGCAGAGGATTTGCAAATGAATGACAATTCATTTCCGTGATTAGCTTTCATTCTTGAATTGGTCCTATCTGTGACAATTCGGTATTAAAACTTGATAAATGTTGTGGTAAAAATGTCATCACTGGGTAAAGAGATCGTAACACTGAGGTGATGGTTATGTCCGTAGGAATGACATGTCCAGCTTGCCCTTCACCACGATGTGCATCAAGGAGAGCCTGAGACTGCACCCCCCTGTCACCGCGGTTACACGTCGCCTAACCCAGGAGGTGACAGTGCCTGGAAAACGGGTGATACCACCAGGTAAGGGTAAAGGGGCGGAAGAATCATGGGTCATTAAAAAGGAGGAATTTAAGTAAGGGACAGGAAAAAATCTATCTAATCTAATCTGGGTAGGCAAATGATGGCTCCTACCAAAACACATGTCAGATGGGAGGTGTACAGGTCATCAAGGATAAATCTGAAAAAGCTAAAAAAAAAAAACTAAAAAGCTTAAAACAGACTGAAAGCAGTGTTATTTTTCTGACAGGAAACATCACCCTGATCAGCATCTATGGGACCCACCACAACCCCCACATCTGGCCCAACCCACAGGTTGGTATTCTTCCATTGATGTAGCTGGAGGTACTGTACATAACTCCAACCTAAAAATATCAATCACAATAACTTGTTGTTAATCTTTACACTTTCTCTGTCCCTGATTCCCAAGGTGTACGACCCACTTCGCTTTGACCCAGAGAATTCGAAGGGCCGGTCTCCTTATGCCTTCATACCCTTCTCAGCAGGACCCAGGTAGGGTATGGTCAACAGATACATCCACACTACACACACAGCAAATAAGTACAAAGACACATTTACTTTAACAAACCACACCTCTGTCATTGACGTACTGCTGCCCTCTTGTGGACGGAGTAAGCCACAGCAATGACAGGAGTGTTTAAATCACACCACGTTAGGGTAGGTGTAGGAATACATATATTAAAAATGTGACACAGATGTGAGGGTTTTCAGAGAGAGACAAGCAGAGACTGTTATATATAAGAAAGGCATGTCTCCCTGTGTGTCCCTACAGAAACTGCATTGGGCAAAACTTCGCCATGGCGGAGATGAAGGTGGTAACTGCGCTGACCTTGCACCGATTCCGGATCACGCCCCGGGGAGGCGACGTGCGCCGCCTTCCCGAGCTCATCCTTCGTGCAGAGGGCGGGCTGTGGCTGTGCCTGGAACTGCGGACCCCACCCAAGGAGTGACCGGGGGGGACGCCCCCATTAGCATTGTAGCGTGCATTTCCTCCACGGTGTAACTTCTTGCCAAATACCCAGCAATGTATTTTTAAAACAGATTCGTATTCTGATCTTATTGTTTTGAACCTGCAGCTTTTGTATGCTTCTTTTGCATAGATATTGTATGTGGGCACCACTGACACGCCTGAGTGGGTGCGGGGACATGGTGGGGGCAATCCTCTGAGGGTGTCACACCAGCTGGGGGTCACCATTCCTGTCCATTACTGTCCTGCCTGATGACCATATTGTTTATACCTCTGCTCCAATCCAAGAGCAGCATGATAATACAATCAAGTCCTTGAATAAATATACGAGTCGTTACTGCTGCATTATGTCCTTAAAATAAATGCACAATAATTCATACAAACAACGAATGTCTCATGATGTAATATAGTACATGATTATTATCGAATGTTCAGTTAAAACAAATCCAGGAAACATTTTTGGCCTGCCTCCCATTAAGGAACCGAGCCGTCCTGCCTGGGACACAGTTGTCTTCAGTCTTCTGCTATTTCAGGTATCATATGTGATGTGTCTCAGCCAGCTTGAGGACCAAGACTTTCCCTAGTTTTTAACATCCTTCCCCCGACTTGGGGAAGCGGCGTTAAATATTAAGTGCGCAGCACAGCCTGACAGTTGTTGTTCTCGGCTACATTTCACTGTCATCATGCCAGAAGGACGGAGGTGTCAGTTTGCACACGACCCCTCAGGGCTGGCTGTGCCCCGTCACACTGACTAAGCACCCCCCCCCCCCCCCACAGCTTCTCGATTGGTTCCCCTTTCCGACGCTGGTCAGCCCACCCGATGCCTGTCTGCCTTACACTCCCCTGCTGTTCAGCACCCCTCAGTTTGAAAACACCGAGGTATAAATACCACCAAAGCCTGCAGCTCAAGGACACCCAGGGAGCAACTAGAGGGAACTTCCTGTCATTCAGGGCGGGAATCTGCGTCATCGAAAGGGTCCGGGCCAGAGGACGACATTCGTGAAAAGTGACCGACCGGCAAAGGGGGTGTACGTGTCTGCGTGTGATGGAAGCCGCGCCCTCACCTCCTGCAGAGCTGGTGCTTCACTGTCCGGGCTGCCAGGCCGGGGACTCCACACTCCTGCCCTGTGGGCACCGGCTGTGTGCCAGCTGCCTGCAGTTGTGCCAGAAGGAGCTGGGCCCGCCAGGCTGCACTGAGTGCTATGGCCGCGACCTGCTGGATGGTGTACTGCACCGCCTGCTGGACTCGCTTTTCCAGGGGCAGCCCCGGCGAGAGGCAGCCGCGGGGGGGGCCCAAGGGCTCTGCGGCCACCATGGTGACGAGCTCACTCTCTTCTGCATGGACGATGAGGAGTTGGTGTGCTCCACCTGCCAGGAGAACGAGCATGAAGAGCACCAGTGCTGCCCCCTAGAGGAGGCTGTGCAGGACTGCAAGGTGAGAGGTACACATGGTGCCACAAACACAAATAAACACACAGTAATGCTCACACACATACAGGTAGCTACACAAGCTTGCATAAGTGCAAATTACACACATCCGTTTAAATGGGTCGAGCTGTTGTACCATTGAACAAATGGAATCCGGTAACTATCCAGCTATACACATGCAGTTAAAGGAGCTTTAGCCATCTCTTGCTGTATAAATGAGTGAAACTCATGTACCCTCGGGGGAGCTCCTTTGATTCTTATCCTGCTAATTAAATGAAGCACAAGCCTCCACACCTGTTGCTGAGCTGTCTTTCTTGCTGTCATGTTTCGTGCCAGAGGGAGCTCAGGGCTGCGCTGAAACCCCTGCAGGAGAAGCTGGAGAACTTCAACACGGCCAAGCAGGGCTGTGAGGAGCAGGCCGAGCACATCAAGGTAGAGGACACAGGCCCTGCTTACCCCTCACAGCTGATGCTCACAGGCCATTGGTAGATGCAGCACTACTCCAAGTTTCTCACCATCTACGCTTTGCTCCCCAGGCACAGGCCCAACAGACTGAGCGCTTTATAAAGGACGAGTTTAAGAAGCTCCACAGGTTCCTGCGAGATGAGGAGACGACCATGCTGGCAGCAATCAAGGAGGAAGAGGAGCAAAAGAGCCAAATGATGCGGAACAAGATGGAGAAGTTGGCTGGAGACATACAATCTCTGATGGATGCCATTCAGCTGATGGAGGAGCAGCTTGCCATGGAAGACATCACCTTCCTCCAGGTAATGGTCCATTGTGCAGCTGGCCGACCACTTTGAGGTCATGCGACAACAGAAACTGATCTTGGATCAGGGCTTCATCTTTTAAGCTTCAAATGGTTCCAAGGCTGAGTGGCATCTTTCGACAGACCAAATTGTATCTTTCCATTTCCTGTTTGTCCTGCAGAACTTCAAGGCAACCATCGGACGGTAGGTGGTAGACGACCAACCCCCCACCTGCCCACCCTGAGTCCAGTCACACCATGGGCTCTCACTTGAATGTGGTTTGCTGATGGCTCTGAACTGTCATTCACAGAGCACAGCCCTCCCCCCAGGAACCCGTGACTGACACGGGGGGCCTGATTGATGTGCCCAAACATGTAGGGAACCTGAAGTATAGAATTTGGGAGAAGATGCAGGACATCGTCCAGTACAGTGAGTGAATCTGGGACTGTAGATAAGCGTGACTACCAGTGGTAGTGGTTCAGCCAGCTCTTTTAAAACGATAAACAACAGTTAGCATCAGATTTATCTTCATGGACATTCCTGGTTGGAGGGCTTGTCCTAACTTCTCACTCCATCTCCCCATTTAATCTACAGCCCCCGTGACTCTGAACCCAAACACAGCGGACATCTGCCTCTCTGTGTCTGATGACCTGACATCCGTGAGGTACCTGGACGAGGATCAACATCTGCCAGACAACCCGGAGCGGTTCCGATCCTGTGAGTGCGTACTAGGCTCCGAGGCTTTTGACTCGGGGCAACACGTCTGGGACGTGGAGGTGGGGGACAACTCGGAGTGGGCTCTGGGTGTGGCCCGGGAAAGCATCCCGAGGAAGGAGTGGTTCCCACCAAACCCAGAACGGGGGCTGTGGAGCATCAGTCTGGCTGGAGGGGAGTACCGGGCACGGGCCCCCTTCGCCACAGCCCTGGTGCTGAAGCGGAAACCCCAGAGGATCAGGGTGCAGCTGGACTGGGAACGAGGCCGGCTCACCTTCTCCGATGCCACTGACAACACCCTTCTCTACAAGTTCAAACACAAATTCGATGAGAGGGTGTTCCCATACTTCTCCAGCTCCTGCAAACGCCACCCACTGCGGGTCCTGCCAGAGAAGGTGTGGGTCACGGTGGACTAATGGGGCCATCCCACTATACAGTGATCGACCATGGAAAACAGACCCTGGCTCCACACCGCTACAAGCAGCTTTTTTTGACATGCCCTGGTCGACACCTAAAAAGAACCAATCAAATCTGTACTAATGGCAGACATTTTGGGTTTTCTTCTACACAAGACACCGCACATCCAACTCTGAAAGGCAAAGCTTCTCCCTTGCAGGAGTGAATCCTCTAGACCCCAAGCTCACAACTAGTCTTCCAGTTTAACAGGACAACGATCAAATGGTTAAGGTGAGCGTGTTTCTTTCTGGAGTCATGCCAAAAAGCCACCAGCAAAGCATGTTTCCAGAGTGCTTGTAGAAAGCCTTTGAGAGCACTTGAGAATCTGAGTGTGAACAACCAAGTGCATAGGACTTTAATGACGTTGTTTTTATTTTTAGGGGTTGTTTTCTGTTTCAAATCTGACTTACATCTGACACATTTGCTGTGACAAACTACAGCAATACATACTGTTTGCGTACTCTTATATAGGGGTAACCATAGAAGTAAGTCAATCTCAGCAGAGTTTGTGAAAACACTTGACTTCGGCCCTACATATCGTTTAATTTTCGTTTGGTTGTGGTTTATGACGAAATTATATGTGATTAAATTTATAACGTACAACTACTTCCCTTCCCATCCCGTTCGATCCACCCCCCAAAGTGTAGAGAAAGTCGAGATAGAGCGTATGGGACTTTTACACAGCGTTAAATAAAAGCTTTACGCAACTCCTCCCGTGTTTGTGTGTTTTGATGCTTCCGACATCCGTCACCTGTCGTCGCTCGTCTTCGTCATCTGACCCTGGGGCTCTGGTTACGGTCGATCCAGAGGAACTGATTTGGGATCAGATGCCATTCTCCGGTCACAATCTAAATGGGCGTACGCCTAGTAATCGAGCTGACTCCGAGTCAGATGTTAGTGGCATGCTGTAACCACGAGCTGTTTTGGTGTGACAAGTGCAGTAGAGCAAGTCAACCGTTACTAATATTGTACCACAGCCATTAATGCCACCACAACAAAGGTCTGCCACGTCGATCATTGTATATTAATTTATTCTATGTTTTATGTGATAATTCAGCTTTCAATTCATTCTAAGTCTCTGTATCTTAAAAACTTATTTGTGGAGGGTGTTACAGGACTGGTAGCGGATCATAATGCAGTAGGTATAACTTTGGATATAGGTATAAGGCGTTATATTGTCTTTCACTGCTGGAGCTAAATAGCATTACAAGTGTGATTAGAATAGAGTAATAGCATATATGTATTTAAATATTTAATATTTATGGGACAGCAATTAATTATAAAGTTCTCGATCAGTGAGCACCATATGCATTTAGGAGAATATGATTTATCTTCGGTAAAGTACTGACAGATTTTTAATAATTAAATGACTAGAACCTTCCACGTGTATCAACAGATTTATTTTTTTCTCGCTATATGCCGTTAATCTGGTTTGTCCAGCATCATCTCACACACGAGACTCCACTGATACCAGTGACCGTGAATAACAGGTTTTTAAAAAAGAATGCATTTAATCGGAAGTCGACGGCAAAGCAACTTAAATGGAAATATACGTGAAACTGACGGTTTGAAACACCCATCTATCCATGTTACGTAAGCACTTAGGCCCTATCCACTGCAGGGAGAGCCAGGAGCCTATCCCTGAAATACAGGACACACGGCTGCTGACAATATACCCACACGTTGAACCAGCGGGGAGCTGAAACCACTCCAAAATGCCTCATTCTCTTGTGCAGGTAATTTCATAAGGGCTGACAGCTTTTTGCTTCCGCTGTGTACCAACCCTAATACCAATGACACCAAGGCAGCTTTGGAAAGGACAGCCCAGTGTTTAAAAGTGTAATTTCCACTTCAAGATAAAGCATTTCTCCTTATTATGCGGCAAGGACTGTACATTCAAGTCAGATTTTGAAAAGATACGGACTCTTCTGGATTCGGCTGTGTAGTACACTCTACGTCATGCTGTGAGATATGCCGTAAAATCTTTCAAAGCTAGTAGTAGACCTAGGAAACTGAGACTGATCAACGAACTGCTTAAGACCCTGCATCAGTTTCTGCCTGAGGATGAGGCAGCCAACATAGCCATGCTGAATGAGGAAGTGGACGAGGTGACGCAGGACTCGTCAGTGGTGAATTCCCCCTCTCTGATACAGTCAGAACAGAGACGGAGATACGAACTGAAGGTGCATCATTTTTTTTTTTTTTTCTTTCCAATTCGTGAAGCCTGTGTTCTAAGCAGCCATTTTGGGATTGCATTTGATTAATGCAATCTGACTTACACAAAATTACTATTCAGGAAATCACTACAAGAAAGATGTACCCGAATAATCCGATACAATTATATATATTCCATCTGTAGATTGAAATTGGCCAGAAGTTAATATTTATATGAGTAGTTGAACAGATCACAGGTACTGTCGTCTGTCTGTCTGTCTGTGTGTGTCAGAAGAGAAAAACAAAGGGTTTGTTCTACAATGGACTGGTAACCCATCTCCAGGGTGTACCCCAGCCTTGTGCTACCTGAGACAGGATTAAGGCCCCCATACAGCTCAGACCAGGAAATGCAGTTTAAACATGGATGGACGGATGGAAGGACAGCATACGGGGGTTTTAGAAACACAGACCTTAATCTTACCCCCGATACACTGTTTTACGGTTTCTCCTGAATTCACAGACCTTAAAGTGAACCAGAGTGCTATTGCAAACCAGCGCGTACAAGTGACGCAGAGCAGCAGACTGGTGTCACGGGACTGGCCTGTGTAGGACACCAGTACATAATAGAAGTCAGCACCAGTGCAGGCTGGGAGACCAGGACAGGCATGCTCGCGCACTCTCCAACGAACCACACGCACTGGCGTTAAGGTACATTTATTGTTCAATATTTTAATACCCTTCTTTACACAGTTTAAATTATCTAATATCAGTTATTCATCTTTATAATATTACCATTTTACATCAGGTCAAAAATAAAACTAAAAAAAATTCACCCTATGGAAGATTATTCTACATTCAAATCAGTGCAAAACAGCTAAGTGATGTTTAAAAAAGAAGCAGTATGTACATTATATCTGACACGGTCACAGTCTCTCAGCGGAGATCTGTCTCAGTGTTAAAAGGCCATAAACAGCAGTAAAGTAAGGAATGTAGTCCCTCACATGTGGGGTATGTTGCTCTTCAGCCAGGAAATGACATCAATAAAAAGGCGGGAAATGGAACGGCTTCTCCTCACAAACACAGTTCTACTGTCACCCATCTTAAACGTGCATGTAAGCGTGTTAACTTATGTTTGTTAATTTAGCATGTGTAGATGTTTATGAAGACCCGGTCTCTCTTGTGATTGCAGGGTAGCTATTGTGACCTTGGGGGTGGTGGGGGGAGGGGGGTGTTGTTCTTAGGGGGGCCTGCCAGTTCTCTATTAGAATGCGGGGTCTGAATGAGTGATGGGTGAGAGGCACCCCCACATCCCAGGTCCAGGCGTAGAAAACTCACACTTGTGTGCACACACACACACACACACACACACACACACACATACACCAATTCACTTATTCTTCACACTCAAACTAAACTGTGTTTCCATACCTCTCTGGATTTTGATAAAAACAGAATATCCAACACGGACCATAAATCACACATCCCAACAGCAGACTCCATAGACACCAGACTCTTTCTCACTATAACCGTTTCTTTTTACACTGGGTAGTATTGTGTTACGGTGGAGTAGTCAGCTGTAGGTGGCGATATAAAGAGGCCATACACTGAAAGACATTCCCCATTCTCCAAGCCCTCAGACTCCAGGAAGTCAGATAAACATAAACCATGATGTGAATGTGATTCACCTGCAGGGGGCGCCACCTTACAATATCGTGTCTCCAGCGATTCTTCATGGGAAATATTCAGCTGTTTTTTTCAACCCGCCCCCCGTCCCACCAGCTCCCCCTGGTCAATGCTACGTCCGATTTCACCCCACCCTCTGTTAGCAGTCGGAGAACTCAGAGCAGGTGTTGGAGTCGTTGGGAAGCTTTCTCCGATGTCGGACTGACTTCTCTTCATCCTGGACACAAAAATCAAGAGAAAAGCATCCATGTGTGATAGTTCGCTCAAGAAACAAGGTATAAAGGATTCAGTAAACGCACCCTCAGGCAAAAGAAAGAATAGCAGAGAAGTGTGTCAGGTTTGATTGCATGTGTGCAGTCATCAATAGGGATTACATGTTTACCGTCTGGAAGACCCCATTCGGTCCCCACTCTCCAGGGGACTGGTCTTCTGGGTCTTCGGCCTCGTCTTCTTCCTCCGCCTCTTCCTCTCGTACCGTGTCAATGCCGTCCTCCTCAAACTCAGTCAGACAGTCAGATTCCTCCGCTGATGAAGAGGTCATAAACACACAGAAACAAAAATGGCATATGCTACACATCCATGATGACCTCTGACTGGCATCTCTACGGGCACTGGAAAAACATTAACACAGCAGAATGTTCTGGAAATATATTTGGGAAATAAATCGCTTCTGGAAAGTTCTGTACAGCAGGGGGGCATGGGTGTGTTCTACAAAAATAAAACCACATTCGAAGCCAAAGGTAATGCAAAAGCTCTTGAGCAAATATATATAGCAGAACTCAGGAAGTTGTTTTAATTCTTAGCGTGCAGCCTGGGCTTGGCTGGGTCAACCCTAGCTTGCTCACCCTCTGCAGACACGTAGCTTTGGACGGGTTCAATCCGGGACACAATCTCAGCCAGGTCAGTGAAGTCTGCTCCAGTGCACGTCTGAAGAGTGCACACACACACACACACACACACACACACACACACACACACACACACACACACACACAGAGACCGCTGAGCGGATTGTAGTCACAGAGGTAGACCTGTAGGGGGTGCTAGAGCTACGATATGGATGAGGGCCCCTCCCCTAGGGGTGGGTGGAGTTAACTCACATCTGCCTTCTTGCTGTCATTGTAATCAGCAGAGCGGTGGTCCTTCAGCATGTTGCTGATGATATCACCCCGAGCCCAGCCGGTGAACAACACTTTACCGTGTTGCAACCCCACTTCCTGAAACGGGAGAGGTAGGGAGAGAAACGAGGAAGGGGGTAGAAATTGAGACAGAGATAGAGGATGACAGACAAGAATTAACTCAAGGTTGATGGTAAAGGTCTTCAGTAACAATAATGTCTCATCCACAGAGATGTCAGGGGCGCCTCCAAAGTACCAAGACTGTAAACTGTATCCACCTGCTTCGCCTGAAGGCACCACCGAGGCCGAACTGCATGTATTTGACAGTACACCCCGACTCATATGAAAACAGTACAGTGACAGGTCAGGCCGTAGAAGAGAACATGACATTAAAACATGTTTCAAGAGCAGTGCAGAGGGGCGAAGGAGAGAGAAGTAACTGAGGGTGAGTCATGGGCGTGGCTCCACTCACGTAGATCTCATCAAACTTGCCGAAGTCCATGGTCTTGAAGCGGTCGATGGGTGGGCGGATGTACTCGCAGTATGCGCTCTTCTTCACCACCTCCAACTGCCGTACACATGACACGTAGGCCAGACGTGACTGGATTTCTGCCATGTCTGGGACCTGTGGACCACAACCCAGCGAGGTGGCCGGGTTGACAAAATGAGTCTCGGTTCGAGAGTCTCCATGCGATTCTGAGTGAGTCTCAGAACGGAAAGCAAATGAGAGCGAGTGAGAGATTGTGGGTGTTGGCCAACGAATTGTGGTCCACAAAGACCTCATATACAACTGCAACAGCGTCAGATAACAGCTTGCTCCAGACTAAAGTCGACAAGTGAGGTGGTTTGCATCAAACAGTAGGAGGAGGGTCTATGAAACCACCAGATGTGGGTTTAACCTTCAGGATTTCATTATAGTAAAAAAAAAACGGACCTAAATATGCTGTTTGGCCAACATGTAAAAGCAAGTTCTCACTTCATCTGGAAATGGCACAGTACCACTTACAGGTGAGCAAAAGGTTTCATACAAAGCATTTTTAAATATACGAGCGCATCTACAGACTATTAGCTGGCATAAAATGAATGCAAGGCTTCTCATCGATGCAGCAATAAAATAATCTTCCTTCTTAAGCATTTAAACCAAATGATGGTTTTCTGATATCATGACCTTTTGAGACACGAAGAATAAAAACCCAGTGGGTGTGCATGACGCAAGTCAACCCATTTGCCAGCGTAATCGAATGTTAAACAGAAGTAGATCTCCAAAGATTTCCAAACAGTGAGGTTTCAGAGAGGGTCGCTCTTGCTGGCCCACCTTGACTTTCTCAGCCCAGGGGTTGATACGTTTCCACAGAAGCCACCAACCCGACAGGCAGTCGCCGTAGTTGCAGAGGTCTGTCTCATCTTGGCTGCCCACGTCAATGGCAATAACCGTCTTGGCGCCCATGTTGCGAGCAATGTCCGCTGTGAGATGTTGGGCGGGACAGATACAGCAGTAAAAGCGTGTCAGGTTCCAAGTTAACGCACAACACTTTGACTCTATCCAACATGTGTATTGCCCAGACTCTCACTCACCACACACACAGACACACTTTAAAGGGCCAGCACATTAGGTCCTCGGTTCAGGGTTCTCGTTTTTAAGCTGTACTTGTTTGCAAGGCTGCCAGGGCCAACTGGTCATGAATCAGTTCATAAAGCCTACCCTACCAGTCCCTTCAGAATTAAGAGGCCCTATGATCCGATCCCTTGGACCAGACAGAACCCTGTACCTGGGCTTAGGAACCTGTGGTGCCAAACCAGGGCACTGGGGCGAGTCCAGTTGTACAGAACTTGAGAGTCCCAGCACTGTAAAGCTGCAAACTCAGTCTAAAGTGCTAAGATAGACTGTAATGTGGACGGAATCACCCAAATGCGTTAAAGATGTGAGGCTACCTGTGGAACATGAGGTAAAACTGGCTTCCTCCCCAATGCCATGGAACACTACAGACACGCACTGACATTTGGTAGTACAGACTGTATATGACCAAGGTATACTCCACGATATCCCAACTCCACAGCTGTGCCTTTGAAACCGAGAGAGGCAATTCCTTAGCCAGCTCGGGTGGCTGCCAGGGGATCATGCATTACGTGGGTACTTATCTGAACATGTGCAATTTCCCAGGCCTCTTCTAGAGAGCAGTGTGGAGCAGTCAGTAAGCTTTATGGCCAGGGTAGCCAATGACGTCTGGTCTACTGAAGGTGGATTGGGGAGTATATCCGGTCGGGTAGACAGGTAGTGTGGGTTGAATTTCATCACAGGAATTTCAATGAGCAAAGAAATGCTGACTTAAACAAGCATTCGATGGGGCACTTGATTTTAGGTTCAGTATGCTCAGCTGCCTGTTTTTGACCCTCCAACTGGAAAATGTCCATCGCTTTTGACTGTTTAGTGAGGGGGAAGTACCTGCATACATTTAAATTTCATCTGACGAAGGTTTTTGACTGAATGCATTGTGGATAGCGCATACAGGTCAAGTATTACAGAGTACTCATCTCGGATGACTAGGATCAACCAATCAAGCACAAGACTGCCTTTATGAAAAACAGCACATTGACCTCCAGTTGCAAGATCGCAAAACTTGACAGCTGAACAAGAAGTTGCTGGCCGGCTTGACAATTCAGTGGGGATCAACCATCATCATCAATCACCGTGTCTATTGTGAATATGGAACGGTCTAAACGTCATATAGAAAATAGAAACAGTGCTTTGAATTTCACCCATTACAGTTAATACAGAATAAACCCTATGATCGAGGACAGGAGTGATAACAAACAAGTCTGAAAATGATCAGTTAACCACATAACATTAGCGTTAAAAAAAAAAAATCTGTGCCCAGGATAATTTTATTTTTTATTTTGAGAAATCTCTAACAAATCCTCAGGGCGAAGATTGTCGCAACACAAGTCCCAGTTGGTGGGAGCATGTCAGGTGACATTTCTCATAGCCAATCATTTCACTAACCATTATAAGACTCAATATTTTACATGGTCAAAATCCACAGTTCAAAAGCCTCTCCGAAGGCGTGTGAAATCATGAATACGTACCTATGGATCAAGTGGGGCATTCTGCGCCAAAAATAGCGTCCCCTGGTACCCCGTACTTATAGCTGCCACCTTGAAGGCAGGTGGGCCAACCTCTACTTGCCTGGGAGGTTGTTTGTGTAGCCTCCGTCCATGAGCAAGTTGCCATCTTTGGGGTCACAGAGGGGGGGCAGGTACCCGGACAGGGTCATGCTCGCCCTCACATAGCGCCACAGAGAGCCTAGCATACCAGGGGGGCAGGAGGGAAGGGAGGGGGTGGGGGAAGGGGGGGGGGGAGTGGGGAAGGGGGGGAGAAGGGTGTATAGGACGATCGGTCAGCCAGGGG
>JAACJT020000075.1:1173013-1184406 GCA_009936485.2 Gymnarchus niloticus
TAACTGGGGGGGGAGGGGGGGGATGTTGAAAGTGGTGTAAGTAGTAGGGGTTCAGGGGTGGGGGGCACAATTCTGACCTGGGACATTGTTTACATAGCAGCCATCCACAAGCAGGTGGCCATCCTTGGGATCGCAGAGAGGAGGTAAATATGGGGTGTAGGATGCACTCGCTCTAACATAGCGCCAGACACAGCCTGTCAAATGAAGACAGACAGTAAATCAAAATGGAGATTTCCCTCTCCTCCCACCGGGAGAGAGAAAGAGAAACAGAGGAGAAGGGAAAAGGGAAGGAGAGACGGACAGCTGGAGCTAGGGCGGGATAGGGGAGAGGTTCAGGGGCTATCGGGTGTAGAGGGGTTAAACGTGGCACCACGCCAAGCTGGGAAACCTACACATTCTCAGCCACTACTACAACAGACACCCAGTTCACTTTAACTGTGCTTGCTAATCTGCTAACTAGCAAATAGGTGTAAGTGATATCCATCAGGCCGATGCCTGCACACAGAACAACACACATATACTCCCGGATCTTTAGGTAAATCATCAAGCCAGTCAGAGTGTTAGAATAAAAGACCAGCTTGTGATTATCTGGAAACATCAGCTACCATGTTAAAAATAAGCCTTTATTGTGTGGGGGAGATAAAAAGCGAGGGATTAAATTGAGGAATATCAGGCTTTGGATGGTAAGGTAAGGACCATTAAGCTTGATCCAAGCTGAAAGTTTAATTAATGTTTGTTTTGCATCTGGATGAAAAGAGGCGGGACTTCCTTTCAGATGGGCCGGAGTTAGCGACTAACTAAAAACCTGGACGTGATCAGTGGTAATTTCCGTCCCCATCCCCCACAACAGCTGAACAACAGAAAATATTTTCGAAAAGCACCATAGCACTATAACCAGAGCACTTTCCGTTTTGTTGTTTGATCACTGGTTTACGTCAGGATTAGCATTAGCCATGTTAGCTGGACACGCAAATGTGCAGAAGCTTCTAGACAGGGCATGAGTGGTGCGGCGCGATGGGCGGGGCGCAGAGAAAGAGGGCCTCTACACTCTACAGCTCATGCTGTCGGACACAGACGCACAGATGCTACCAGTGCTACCTTGCTACGGCACGTCCCCCGGGCAAACAGAAAGGCCGGGGAGCCACATAGCCAGAGTAGCTGTTAGCCAACACGCAAAGAAGAGGATGAGAAGCCTCTGGAGCTGGGGTTAGCGTGAGCAAATCCAGGCACCACTTAAACAAACACCAAGCCAAGGGCCCACAAGACCGTCTAAGTAAAAGATAGGGCTAAAAAAATCAGACAGGTCACACGTACCTTGGGACTTCATATTGGAGCTGGAACGAGCGACTCTGAAATAAACTAACAAACTGCTCTTCTGACTCCTGTGCGTCAGAGGTTAGGGTTTGAGCAGACTAAAACAAAGCAGTAAGTCTACTTCACAAAAGACACCATGGCAGGGACAGGAGAGGGTCAGCAAGGTGAAATGTTCTGGATCCTATATTCACTCAACAGACAAGGGTGGGGGCAGAGTCTGGGACGCTCCTGTCACAAAGTGCCCACACCGATGCCGTTTGCGTGTTGATTAACAGACGGACTGTAGGGGGCGCTGTTAATAGACTTGAAAGCATGGCGGTGTTGAATCGTGTTCATCTATTTCCTTTCAACATAAAAAGTGTAAAGCGTGAAAGAAGGAATAAAGCAAATATATAACACACTTGGAGACACCCAAAATGTTTTTGGAGGAATGGGAACAGGAAGGCATGGGAAAAAACAGGAGGGAAATTAAATGAAATCTATTTTATTTTGGCAAAGGGGATTATTTTTAGTATGAGGTGAAAAAAAGGGAGATGGAGACAATGTGAGAGTCAGAGTAGGAAATGTGGAGTGCCGCAGTCCTTACAGTTAGAGTCATGGCAAGGTGATGTTAAGACTCAGAGAAAACCTGGGTCACACAGCAGCCCCCACGACTTGCTCGTCAGTATTAGTAATTCACATAAAGGGACCCCACTAACAAATCCAAAGCAATGATGTGAAATAGACATTGTCTTTTGACGACCGTGTGACCACACTCTCAGCAAGCGGTCAGACAGGGGTTAAGGCGGCTGTGGGACCCAGGGCTGGAGGAGTCATGCAGGGGGAGAAAGGGGAAGCCCAACCCCCCCATCCTCTCTACAGTTAACGAGACGATGTTATTCAGTCCGAGAATGGCACAGGAGACCCGTTTCAATATGAGCCAGCAAACCACTGAGAGGCGAGGCCTGCAGGGAAGCATTATTGACAAAATGTTTAGTTATTTAATGTTGCGGCTTCTCTCTGCTGAGTCAGCCTTGTTAAATTACACATTTGGCTGGTTCATATGCTTCAGAATCCGAGGATAAAGATTAATTGTGGCCTGACGCTAATGGGTCAGACTGGTTTTATGATAACTATAATGGCAGCTGAGTACGTGTACATGAAAGACACTAATTCCACAATCCGTCAGTTCCTACCGTGGCAATCGTTTCACCGTAACCCATTTCAGCATAAAATCAGGTTAATGAGAACTCGTGCTGAGCGTGTGGGCGGGCCCTGCCGTCACCCATCACTCACCGTCTTTGTGCACGCGCATAGCAGAGGCCGTGATGTCTGTGGTTACGTTGAAATAGGGCAGCCACAGGTCCTGATGCAGTCAGCGGGTATCGCAGATCGCAGGTACGCGGTGGAGCGGGGGGTACAAGACAGACAGAGAACCCAGAGGCGATGGCTCCATTTAAACACCACCGTCAGCCAGAGGAACATTCACATCACGATGCAGCTTTCAGGATAACGCAGGCCTCTGAGAGATAGTGATACTGGGGAAGCTCCCATTTTAGAACGATGAAGCCAGGAAACTGGTAGGCTGTAAGCCACCATCTGAAACTGAAAACCTGAAGAGGACTGCAGACCTGACATCCACAGGACAGGTGGTCACAGTCATTTAAGCTGAAACACTCCATACACAGAGGTGGAGAAGTTTCCTCAGACCTCTACAAATGCACACTGAAATCCACTTTCCTTTGCACCCCCCCATCCTACGATCGCATCTCCACCCTCCCGCTGCCACCTCACCTCCACCTGTTTATCCTGGAACACCTTGTAGATGCTGGTGTTGAAGGCGGAGCCTGAGAACATGGATGTGATTGGGTAGGTGAGATCCAGGACGGTCTTAAATACAGAATTCATCGCCTGGGTGGAGGAAGGGACGGAGAAGAGATGGAGGGGAAAGATTAGCATCTGCCACATAGATCTGAACGAGCCTGAAAGTCTTAAAGAGCTAGAGAGGACGAAGGCAGAGGAAGCAGAAATACGAAAGGGAGGTGGAGTGGCAGGGTTAGCCCCGCCCACCTTGGCCCACTCCCGCGCTCTCTGCTTGGTCCGCACGGCACTGCGCTCCTCGGCATACAGCGCCCCGATGAAGGAGCCAATGGAGGTGCCGCCCACGATGTCAATGGGAATCCCGGCATCTTCCATGGCCTTGATCACTCCCACATGGGAGCAGCCCCTGCGATGATGTAGGAGAGACCCTGCAGCGACTTTTCCAAACACATTTCAGGAAGCACGGGAAAAATACATAAAGGTACGTGTGTGTGTGTGTGTGTGTGTGTGTGTGTGTGTGTGGTGGTGTCTGTGCGAGTGTGAGGACAACAGGCAGACCCACCTGGCCCCGCCCCCTCCCAGGACGAGGGCGATGCTGTTCCCCGTCAAAACTCGAGCCAGTCGAGAGAAGTCACTGTGCCTGTCTGCTGTCTTCTCAAAAACCTTCTCGTAGACCTCCCTCTGTCTCACACACACACACACACACACACACACACACACACACACACAAATGTCTCATAGCCATTAGACACCGTTGATGTATGTAGATGTACGTGCGCCCAGGTCAGTACCAGCTTGGCGGGGCCGCGCCGTGAAAACACCCTGCGGGGGCACTTGAGGTGCAGATGACCCGAACACCAGCTGCGCATGTTGAGCCACTCGACCGTCCTGGCGGGCCCCGGCCCATCCTCATGGTGCAGCAGCACGAGCTGCTTCAGGGCCCGCACTGCCGTGTTCTCCAGCATTTGCTCCAACTTGCAGCAGGAAGGCACCAGAAGGGGGCGCAGTAGTTAAGAGCTAATAATTAGTGTAACACCCTCCCCCAAACCACACAGAAATCAACAATGGCGATCATAGAGAAAGCTGGCTTTTTCAGCATTGAGATGATGGTGATCTAGTACTGTTAATTGGTTTACTTGCTCAGCCTGAATTTAACAAGACTGCACTGCGCAGACATGCTTCACCGTAATGGAACTTGCGGGGCGGACAATGCAGGACAGCCCCAACTCCACCCCATCCCACCCACCTGTCCCAAGGCAGGCTCCTGATCTCCCACCCCCACAATGAGGATGCAGTCAGCCTGGCGGATGCAGCGCTGGGTCCACGGCGTCATGTTGTTGTCCGTCTGGTAGAGAACGATGCGGTGAATGTCCTCCTGCTGAGCCAGCCAGCCTGACAGGCGGTACTCATGGATACTGCAAGCATTGGGGTGGGGAGGGGAGGAATGGGGGATGTCAGGTGACGGGTGGTAGAGAGGAAAACACAGCGTGGCAGCTGTTCTTGCTGGGCAAGAATCTCCGTGGCGACTGCCGAGCACTCACCTGTCGAGAGCAGACGCCCCCAGTCTCTCGCGAATTATGTCACTCGTTAGTAGCAGGGTGGGGCCTGTAACCATGCAGATGAAGATTAAGACTCAGCCCTCATGACCCAAGAGCCTGCAGGAATATTCATTTTTCTGCTCGTCTAACGCAAAACAAAACGCAAGTTGTAAAGGTTTTAAGGTGGGACCAGGGGCAAGTAGGCAGAGCCTACCTATGGCATTGAGGGCGTGGCTTAGCTCCAAGTTGAAGGCATTGACTGGCACCTCATCACACACGGGCAGCACCGCCACCGTGGAAAGATTACTGGCAGGGTTGGTGACGTCAGGGCTGGAAGCCACGCTGGACAGACCCAGGGCAGAGCCTGGGTACAGGAGAGGAGGAGCATGGTTAGAGAACAGGAGTTCAGGTTACCGGGAGGAACGGCCACTGTAAATTTAAGGGAGGTTGCTAAGGTCATTAAATCAATCTTAAAAATATAAGCAGATGGGCTCAAAGGTCCAAAAGCACACACCTGCGAAAGGCCCACGGGTCTGCTGAAGGTTCCCCAGAATCTTCTGACCCAGCAAGTGGATCAGCCTGGTTACCACCTTAAGCAGAGGAGAGCAGAGCCAGGCCACAGCGAGGCACTCAGGAAATGGTGACGTGAAGATCAGGCACAAAAGGACACAGGCTCACATACGCACAACTTCATATAGGGTATACACAGCAGGACAGGTACCCAGCTGATGCACCTCCAGCACTCAGACTCACAGTCTAGCCCCACCCCCCACCTGAGGATATCTCCTCTTGATGTTGTTCAGCGTTCCCTCTGGCAGCTTCACCAGCTCTGTGTCCCGGACTGCGTGCACTGTGGTAGCTCGCGGCTGGCGCGTCAGCGCCTCCACCTGGCAAGGAGAGCCATACACGGGTGGGGTGATGACGTGCTCGCATCCCCAAACTCCGAGTCTCCGTTCTAACGCCGCCCGCCTGGCCGTCTCTCACCACCCCGATGAGGTCGCCACGCCCATACTCGCCAACCAGCTCCTTCTTCCCGTTTGCCTTGCGAATGACGGAACGCAGGCGGCCATTTAGGACGATGTACGTGCAGTCAGACTGGTCGTCTTGCCTGGGGAGGGAGATAGTGTGTATTTTTATTTTTTTTTTATTTGAGCTGTAGTTAGAATCTGGGGTGGGGACGGGCAGCACTCCTCCCACCTGTAGAGGGCACGCCCAGCTTCCACCGCCATCCAGTCGATGGCGAAGTCCATTTGCCTCACGAAGGGGGACATGCGTATGGCCACAGTGTGGGCAGCACTCAGCACTACGCTGGGCTGCTCCCGCATTATCCTGCAGGGGGCGACAGTGAGCATGGCTCGGAGCGGCAGGGGACACCAGAGGTGCCCCCAAAGGCCGCAACACAGCAGCGTCTCACCCCGCAGGACAGCTCTCTGTCATTGTCTTTATCTCCAACCTATTAGCCGGTGCTAACTAATCCTAAAAGACGGGGGGGGGGTAACTTATATGGACATGGACAACAGCACTTCCCAGACCCCTCAGGATGGTTCACCACCCACCCAGTGCCTTCCCTGCTTAATTACCACCCCCCACCCACGAGCCGGCGACACCCACTCATAGAAGTCGGACTTGGAGATCTTGAGGAAGGTGCAGTCGCGGACGGCCTTGATGGTGAAGATCAGCGGCTCTCCCGTCAGCACGGCCAGCTGACCCACCATCTCACCCGGCTGCGTCAGGAACAGGCACACGGCCTCCTGCTTGTCGATCATGCGCTGGTACACGTGCAGGCAGCCCGACAGCACAAAGTGCAGACTCACGTCCTAGAGGGCAGGGCGACGGCAGATCGCGATAAGGGAGCGGGGGAGGGGCACGGAAAGACAGAGCAACTTAATATCGACGGAGTAAACAAAGATCCAACGACATCTTTATACTGACACAACGAGAAGGGTGAGAGAGACATATCACAGGACAAAGTGTGTGCGAGATACAGAGAGAGATAGCGGGAGGAAGAGTGTGAGAGATAGAGAGAAGGGGGAAGTGGCTAGAAGTGAGAGAACAAATTAACACGGGGAGAGGGTGTGAAACAGTTCAAATAAGCAGAAATCCCACCTGGTCCCCTTGGCGTGCCAGCACAGCCCCAGCCTTGGCATAGTGCATGGTTACCCTCCCATTCAGCAGTGCCGGGTCCTGGGGGTGGCACAGAGGATGCTGATGGGCATTACACCTTACACTGAGGAAGACTGCCGTTGACTACACAGCAGGACCAGACCACGCCATTTCACCCTTGTCATTAGTGCACGCTTCCATTCCCTGAAATACTGACCGCAAACTGTACTCTTCCTTATTCTGAGTGCCGATCAGACAGTTTAACTTCAGTTTACTTACTCATTAAATGCTTTATTACTCACGGGAGAACTGGGGTAAAAAAGGCCCTTAAGGTAAACAGACGAAAATAAAACATTTTAAATTAAAACAAAGCATTAAAGGAAGAGAAAGGTGTGGAGCAACAGGATTCAAGATTTTCAGACCCAGTCAGCTTCAAATAGCAATGGCTTCACTGGGAGACTGAAAATGGAGGACAGAGATCTGGACTGGCACTTGGGAAAGCAGAGGATTGTGGGTAAAGGCTAGCAGGACTCGCCTCGATCCTCATGAGTTTGAGGATCTCCTTCTGGGCTTCCTCAAACATCGAGGCGGAGTGCCGGCCGTGGAGCGTGCTGCACAGCACCTCCTCCGGACTCTCTGCTTCAGGGTACAGGTAGATCCCTGACGGCACCTCGTCCACCGTCACTGACTTCCTCTCCCGCTGTTCCTGTGACACCAGCTGCGGGGGAGGGGCACACTCTCTCAATGACCAGTCGATCCCCTTAAAACCAAATGATGTCTTCTCTTTAACGCTGGCTTATTTAAATACCCTGGCCTTTAAAAGTGTGATTATCACTATTATTTACTGAAGTATGGAATCCCAGTTATTGGGTGGTACTGGGAATACTAGTTTACGATACAGTATCACTGGTTAACTGGTTAAATGTGAGTGTGAATCAGTGGTAAATGTTATCACGTGGCCCCCCCTTCCCCAAACTATCCCATGGCCGGATGCTCCACCACCCACCCGTGTGAAGGCAGGAGGGATGGGGGCCCCATCCTCAGCTGAGACAGAGATTCGGCCCCTCTCGTACGCCATGTCGAAGTCTGAGCGCAGACCCTTCTGCATGCCTGTGGGGGGCGACATACACACAATAGACAGAAACACACACACACACACACACACACACACACACCTGTAGGACATCCTGACCACGGTGTCATGTTAGAAACGATGTTAGGTTTGTTTGGAGGGGGGTAAATTTGTTAAAAGATGATGTTTGTTGTGTGGAGCCACCCACAGTGGAGGTGGAGGCTCACCTGCGATGTCTACAGGCATGGACACAGCCCGGCTGAGGGTGGGGCCCGACCCCTCCTTTCCCTGATCGCCACCTGCAGTTGGGTGGAAAGCGGGTCAGGCAGCGACATACTTGTAAATGCACCCAACTCTCTTGAGATAAGATGGGGAGGTGGGGCTCAGAGTGCAGGGTTCGAATACAGGCCCAGGTCTGTGTGAGGTCCCTCCAAGCACTACAGTTTTCCTCACCCCCGAGATACCCTGTCTTTCCACTCCATTGACACCGTGACCCGAAACTGACGTGGAGGCGTCTGGGCCCCCCGCCCCATCCCAGCAGGCCCAAGGCGGGTGCTTCTTAATGTGCCACTGATCTGTTAATAGGATTTCTTATCATTAGCCTCTTAGCAACTTAGGAATGATTCTCAGCCATAATCCCTGTTGGAGGACATTATTTCCCGGAATCTGAGCCAAGCCATGTTTGTCACTCACGGGACAAGCGGACTCCACGGGAACGGGGGGGGGGTTTGCTCATGTTTATGTATCATATAAAATACAATTTTACAAAAACATTTCTGGGAGTGCATTTTGCCCACAGCATTACCACAGCAACCTGAGGTTCACTGTATCTCTGTAGGTAGGGTGGCTGCTCTGATAATAAACTAAACTCTGGTTTGTGACTGAGAACAACTAGGTAACCAAACTAACAAACAAAATGCATAGCAAACCAAACTTAATATGTAACACCACCCCCCCAACATCCTCACCTGCCCCCTCAGCCTTGGCTGTAACCTCACGCTGCTCCTCCACCATACTGCCAAATCTCTTGGTATGCCGCACGGGGCTGGTTCTGGTCGGGTGAGGTAAGGCAGGCTGCAGACGGGGGGGCTGCATGTCCTGGGGGGGGGGGGGCGCACGTAAATGCCGGGAACATTGACCCGTCCGATAAAGGGTTCTCGTTCTGGTAAGATATCTCTTACGTGGCTGAAGAGCTCGTTGGTCAGACCCAGGTAGTTGTGCAGAGCCAGGACTGTGACCCTCTGGAGACGCACCATGATGATCTGGGGGTGGGCAGGAGGGGCTGGGGTTGGTCACGATCTCTCACCGCACACACGCGCAAATGGACACGCGAGCGTGGCCCTCACCTGCACCACTCTCACCAGGCTCTCCGGGTACTTCTCGAAGATGGAGAGGAAAGCGTCCACCGGCAGCCGCAGCACGGTGGAGACCTCTGCCGCTCGGGCCGACACGGTCCGGTATGGTTTCTGGTGGCCCTGTGCCGAGGAGGAGCGGTTAAGGGAACGTAGGGGCGAGTAAAGAGCCACTAACCCAGGCCCAACCGACACACTGGTACTGAGACCAAAACTGCACAGAAACAGCGGGCCATATGAGATAAAAACAGCAGCAATTTTAAAGAAAACATCACTTTAATAATAAGTATATACATTTCATCTTAAGGTACTTAACGAGCTACAGAAGCCACGAGGAAAGCTTTGTGTTAGTAATGTAAAGGTGAAGTAATGAAGATTAAAAAAAAAAAAAAAAAAAAAAAAAGCAGGCTGTGCAAACAAAGGTGGCCAGCGTCTGGCTTTTAAATGGAATTCAGGGCCCATTGAAATAGGAGAGATCAGCGCTCAGTAGGAACACACAGCCTCTTGTCTGGCGAGATCATTGGTTTGTTGCGGCCTCATACAGCCGCAGTGTAGGACAGCAGCGGAGAAATGGGGCGGGGCCTTGAGGCAGGGGAAGGAGAAGCAGGGTGCCACGCAACAGGAAGTGGCCGGCACTCACGGTGATGACATCCAGGATGCTGAGGAGGCTGTGGACGCTGTCACCTGGGTAGACCTCCTTCACCACACTCTCCTTGCTGTCCTGATTGGGAACACAAAGGCACACGGTACTACATGGGCTCTGGCCCGTACTCACACAGCCACCTCAAAGCACAAGCGCAACCCAATTTCAGCATAACAGACAGAAAGACGGGCTCTCATCAGAACCTGACTCAGCACAAGCCAAGTCAAACATACACCCCAGCTGCCCAGATGCAGTTATCTCACTACATTTCCACTGTGCCCGTGCCTCCCAGACCACAGCCAAGTTAGCCCCAAGTTACACAATAGCCGTTTATTGGACGCACTCTGGTTACGAAAGGCACACAGAGGCGAGCGAGGGGTGGGGCAGCAGGGCCTCCAAACATGAAAACTCTCAGTCCTCCAGTCCATGCAGATCTTAAAGCTGACTTTCAGCCGAAATCTCCCCAGTTCGTTAATCGGACCCTAATGGGCAGACCCCCTGGCACAGACCTGCCCTGAGAGGCACAGCTCCAGCTTGCCGTCCTGCACCACATAGATGCTGCTGTCAGGCTGTCCTGGCCGGAAGACGTACTCCCCCTGCTGGAACTGCAGGAACACCATGTGCTTGCAGAGCTCCAAGAAGAGGGGCTTCTCGAAGTGGCCCAGCACCCTGCCAACACGGAGACGTCAGGCGGGTCGCCATGGAAACGCCACCCTCCCCCGTGTCCCGGAGTCGCGCACATACCGCACGTTCTTCAGCATGTAGAGCACTTCGGAGGGCAGGTGGGAGTTGGCCACGTCGAACTCCGTCAGGTCGGCCTCCAGCACGGAGGGCGGGGGCTCCTTCATCTGCAGCGTGGGCACCTCCTTCTTAAAGCGCAGGATTCTGGGGGGTGGGGCCAAGAAGGAAAACATGAAAGGGGCAGGTGGTGGCAAATCAGAGGCAAGGCAGATGAGCCACATGACGTGACGAGACGGACGTACGCACTTTTTGGCGATGTTAAGCATCTTCTGCTTCTTCTTAAGGCGGGGGCGGGAGGAGGAGGTGGTGCCCACCAAGGACGAGGTAGACTGGGACACCTGGGAGGGAACGGGCGGGGGGTTCCATTCAAAGGGCCATGCTCTGTGGCTCTCTCTGCAGTATCCCCACATCACCTCACCCTCGACTGGCCACTGACTTACCTTCCGCATGATCTTCCGCCCATAGAACATCACCTTGTCCCGCTTACGGAAGCGATACTTGGGAGCCTCCTGTGCTTGGAGATCTGGGAGTTGGGCAGAGCACGGTGGGGGAAATAAAGAGACACGACATATGTAAACGACCGGAGAGAACCTGAGGAGAAACAGGGCCAGGGAGGGGGCGCATCTCAGGAAGTGGAACTGACTTCGAAGCTGGATCCTGCGGAGGACGATGAAGATGAGGATGGCGATGAGGACGATGGCAATGCCCGCGCCGATCACGATCCCCACCATCTACGGGGCGAGAGGTTGGGGGGGGGGGGGGGGGGAGAGGGGGGGGGGGGGGGGGGGGGCAGACGGGGGCAACCCACCCGCCCCCCAAAACCGCCCACC
>JAACJT020000075.1:1191008-1205333 GCA_009936485.2 Gymnarchus niloticus
GGGGGGGGGGGGGGAAGAGGGGGGGGGGGGGGGGGGGGGAGAAAATGTGTCAACATGACATCGTCATACAACTTCCATCTACGGAGGGATAAAATCCGAACAAAAAGTGAGTGACCAATAACGTAGTTATGTGAGCCCCCACCACCAGGATTAGTCACACACACACACACACACACACACACACACACACACACACACACACACACACACACACACACAGTCGATTTAAACACTGACCATGCTGGTCTGAAGCTGGTCCTCCACAAAAGCCTTGAGGGTGTGTAGACCTTCCTGCTGACAGACACACGGGTCATGATTTTACCACCTGTCTGCATGTTGCCCCGACCCAGCACTCGAGCCCCAATGTGAGCGCACAGGAGAGGCGGACCCCTCGGGATCGGAAAGCCGAAGACTGACACACGTACACAGGTACGACAAATACCTTGACAAAGCCGACCTTCACTGAACACCTGACAGTCATCAAGAGATCAGTAAGGTCGGAAGTGGGCGGAACCATCGTGGCTCCGCCCACCCAGAGTGCCAGACAGTACACATCTGTCTGCTCCGTAGAAAATTATATTTACGTATGAGCAGAGCAACATCTGGGTACAAACCTATACACCATGTCAACCAGCCACACCTACACACGGCTGGCCTGAGAATGGGACTGTGGCTTGGTGCCAGTAACTGTGTGGGGGCCCTGCTGTTGGACTCTTGAAAGTTTCTTCAGTGAGCAGTGGACTAAGTGTGTGTGCAGTACACTCCAGGGCACTTATCGATCCTGGTTAGGGATGGGGGGGAGGATGTTGTGTTATATAACACAGATGATGAGAAGGGCAGAGAGATGGTCTATTCCAGAGGGCAAAGGTCATTGAGGTGGGGGGGCGCTCACCTCACTGGGGTCCGGCTCTTGTTCTGATGTGCTCTGTCCCATTCTGAGTCCACCTTCTCACAGGGCTGGTCCATCAACAACCTCTGGAACACATCAATGGCACGCGTGATGCCACAGAGGAACAGGAACAGCCACACAATGAGACGTAGGGACACACAGGTACAACTACGCAATGACACGGACACACACACTCCCTAATGAGGTCCGACTGAGTATGGCAGCCTTGTGCAGTGCATCTCCAGTGATTCAGGAAAGGCACACGGCACCACCCAAGTAGATAAAGATGGTGCAGGAAAGGCCCCCCAGGCAAGGCCCGAATAGCCAGACTGTCTGCACAGACATCCGTGTGGGATCAGAATAGTCAGGTACACTGGGAATCGCAGCTCGTCTGCACAACTCCCAGGTCCAGCTTCTCCCTCTCACACAGTGGTCCAAACCACCCTGATAGGTCTGCCTCAACAAACTTCTCACCTTCTTTCCCCACCCCCCCCCGCCCATTACATTTGTCCCCCAGAAATTCCATAAAGGTCAGAGAGGATTATGGATAGCAGCCATAACTGACCTCATCCAGCTAACCACACACACAGAAGACAGTTCATCCTCTGGTCTCCTGCAACAGCAATTTGGGAACCTTAATCACATTAAAACCCGCTGTTCCTTGTTCAGGCAGTCCCACATGCAATCACAAGTGTACATGCAGTTAATCAGTCCTGGCCTTCTGAGGTATACACCACCATGAAATGAGCCCAGCGATAGGCTCGCGCGTCCTGTGGGGTTGCAAACAGACCACACAAACACATACGTGCACCTGAGAAACAGTCACATTCCGTGGTGAAAAAAAAAGTGACTCAACATAAAACTCCTCTGTCTAATTTTCCTAGTGTCATCATTCCTGGCAACCTTATCTCCCTGGTATATTTCCAAGGTGCAAGAACGGAGGCTCGGGTTACAAACCACACCCACACCGAAGCATTCTCTCTCTCCCTGAAGGCCACCGACACACACATGCATACTTGGAGATCACACCCCGGAGGGCACTCCACAGAGCAAGCCAGGCCGAGGATTTGGCCTGGCAGCATGACCCTTTTGGCAGATGCCCCCCCCCCCCCCCCCCATACACTATGGTCTGCTCCACTCTGTATAACTGCTGTTTCCTGGTAACCATGTCAGTCTGAAGCCCATCAACCAAAGGAACTACTAATGTATTTGGGAGACTCTAATAGATACAAATGGGTGTTTAATTTTACACTGTCGTGAATTTACACTACTGGACAGTCTCTATTGCAGCTCAAGTTAAACATGTAAATACATGTAAAGTATACCAATAGAATCTGAACCTGCTGTAACCCGCTCACCAGTGCAGCCTCGCTTAGTATGCCTACTTCATAAAGCAGGTTTCACAGACAAGACTCTTTCTTCAAATTGTCCATCAAGTGTTTCTTATTATTTGGGAGATGCTCGGCTGTTAAAACGTCCAACTCTCGCTGCCCCACCCCCACAACAAACAATACGGCAGTGTCTCAGCACGCAGGGCAATGGACCCTTCAACCCCCAGAGGGGCAGCGATGTCACAGGCTCCAGTCTGTCCGATCACCCCGCATTGACCCTTCCTGCCGATCTGGAGTGAATCGTCCTCTTTTCTGCTGGTCACAGTATACTTAATGGAGTCCATGTGCCTTCCACATAGACAAACATAAACATTACAGTATTACAGTTTATTATTGACTAACTTATTAACTGCCATGCATGCACTTTGACACCTTTGGGGGGGGTTGACTCCCAAAAGCAACCTCCTAGAGAAATCTTATCATCACCTGCACATCCATCACAGCATACAAACCTGAAAATATCCCTAATCATGTATCACTCCAGTCCTACTGATGAATGAAGCATATCCATGATCCAGCCATCCCCACTCAGACTGCATTGAGGGGAAAGCCCAGGCGAGTGCTGCCCTGCCGCAGAGCAGAGCTGATCAACACCTACGTGTGTATCTCACATCATACGCGCATTGAGTCAAAGCGCAGCATCATGACATCAGATGCCCGTCGACTGTGACCAGTCCGCCCGAGGGCTGAAACCCACCGGTCTCAGCATCAGCATCAGCATCAGCATCAGCAGATGGAGGCAGCACACGGAGATGCGCTCCGTCGACACCTTCTACCACGCACATCTTTTAAAAATAAACATTCAAAAAAACACACGACATTACAGTAGATACAAATCGAGCAAGTTGTAGCCTACCCGAATCGTTCCCGTCAATCTCTGCTGTCAAACGGCTTCGACACCGGAAGCACCCTTTCAAAGGCGACTCCGCCCACCTCGGCCAACGCCGGAGGCTCCTCCAATCGCAGGTCGGGACTGCCGACTCTTCGGGCCAATCTTGATCGGGAAGTCAACGTGCGGCCCGCCCCTGTCGGCGGCCGTACCCAATCGAGCGGCAGAGCCGTCGTCAGGGCGTTCGGGGTAAAGCCGCAATTGGCGAGCTTCACTGGTGATGGACAGTGATAGAAGCCAATGCGCGTAGATATAAACAGAATCCGCAGCGTCGTAATGCTGGATGCGGAGCCAAGTTTAATTCGTCGCCTAGACTGGTTGGTGGGTATTCGCTTCGGTCTTGTCGTGTTTCTACCTAAACTACAACATTTCATCATAACAATATTGCATATATTGAAAAAAGAGTGACATATTTGTTATATTTACAGTTCTTTGTTAGGCAGTTCTCTTCGAAGTGATTTAAAGATAGGCAAGAATAACGAGCACATTAAATAACACATTTATAGGCATCAGAAAAAAAGCTACTATCCATGTGTGATACTAAAAAAAAACAGATACCTACGGTATTAAACATATATAAGAAACTGCCTTCAGAGCTAATGTTGCATAAATGGATATATAAGTTTACATTATATGCATAATAATCTATGATGAAATCTGACAGCTCACTAATGTTAGTCAATCACTGTGTATTCGTGACAGGCAAAATTTCTGTCACGAATCTTTAAACCTAGGAGAGCGAGACAGCCTGGCAGATAAGCAGGATTCATCAAATGGAGAGCATGTAGACTTAGGGAGAACACTTAATCCAACTTGAATATAGTGGTATCAGTACACCTGGGCAGAGTATTTAATCCAACTTGAATATAGTGGTATCAGTACACCTGGGCAGAGTACTTAATTCAACTTGAATATAGTGGTATCAGTACACCTGGGCAGAGTACTTAATCCTACTTGAATAGTGGTATCAGTACACCTGGGCAGAGTACTTAATCCAGCTTGAATATAGTGGTATCAGTACACCTGGGCAGAGTACTTAATCCTACTTGAATATTGGTATCAGTACATCTGGGCAGAGTACTTAATCCTACTTGAATAGTGGTATCAGTACATCTGGGCAGAGTACTTAATCCTACTTGAATACTAGTATCAGTACACCTGGGCAGAGTACTTAATCCAACTTGAATATAGTGGTATCAGTACACCTGGGCAGAGTACTTAATCCAACTTGAATACTGGTATCAGTACAGCTGGGCAGAGTACTTAATCCTACTTGAATACTGGTATCAGTACACCCCGGCAGAGTACTTAATCCAACTTGAATATAGTGGTATCAGTACACCCCGGCAGAGTACTTAATCCAACTTGAATATAGTGGTATCAGTACACCCCGGCAGAGTACTTAATCCAATTTGAATATAGTGGTATCACGTGAGGTCTTCATAATTGTGAGCTGGGTTAGATTCCCAGGTACTGCTGGTGAAATGTCTTTAAGCAATGAAATTAACCCAGTTTCACTATATGCATGAGTTGCACATGATGTCCTGGGGAAAGATTAAAAACAAACACTCCCAGTGTTATCGTATCACGCAATATTTCCATTCCTGTGACCCGAGTTTGACTCCTGGTCAGCACGAGGCTTACTTAGAAGAGCAAGTAGTGAGGATGATAATGCAATATAAAGGGAGCCAACTGGAGACCTAAGCCTGTACCGCTAAGTAACACATTGAACAGAATTAGATTTGGTGGAATGTCTACAAGCCAGAAATTTGATATCGTCTGAGTTCATGCAATGGATAGAGCAGAACTACTAGTCAGTAGAGGACTGTACTCCAGTCTGCTGAAGACTGAAGGAGAGCTGACTTATAAACAGCATGATGGAATATTTTGGCCTGTTTGTTAGGCTATGGAGTGGGCAGCTAGGTGGCCTTAGACCACCATGTAGTAGTATCCCCTCCTCCATCGTCTTCCAGCTTTTATCCACTATTAATTTACATCACCGTTAACAAAGAATGAAACTACAATTTAGTGTAAGAGCTTTGGGGCAACCATGTTGGGGAAGACGCTACATAAAAATAATGACTTAAAAAAAAAAAAAAATGACCATGCGACGTTCCATTCCACAAATTGAGACAGCGGCATTTTCTGGGCACTTCAATTTAAAAATCAGACTGGCAAACAGGGAGGTGTTCATGTCTGTACAATAGTTTAATTATGATCTTCAGGAGAGGACACACAGACTGCTCCCACAGGAAGGCAGAGGCGTGTGTGTGTGAGGACAGATCACAGCTCGGCAATGGGCTTGTGCGGCCAGTACGGGTGTTTCTTTTTGTTCAGCTTTGTCTCGGGGAAGACGTCATTCATGTCCTCGATGGTCATCTGGTCGAACGGAATCATGTTCTTAAATTTCTCCAGCTGCAAGAAATGCAAGATTGCATGGTAAACAGGAAGTGTCGATCTGTATACAGTCAACCAACATGTGTAACCATTGAACAGTACATGCATTAGCTAGAATCAGCCATCCACTGAGCGTCACATGGAGTGTGCACTGGGCTATAACACCAGGCCCACGTGAACACAACCCTGAAAATAGAAATCTCAAAGACAGCAGGCTGCAAACAGGACTGCTGACACTGAGGCCCTGACCGATGTGGAATGTGGTTGGCATGACAACACCACATGGCCGTGCTCGTGCCACAGAAGCACACACAGGCCGTGGGCTTCTCACCTCCTTCTCGTACTCAGCAATGCGGGCTTTGGACTCCTGGATGTAGGCTGCAGCACTTTGGTTCTGAAGAACACAGCGGTCAAAGGTTATAGTGTTTATGCTGCAAGTGGTAACATACCAGACAAATGATTCAGGGGGCATGAAAGTCAAGGGAAGATGATGTTATAGATAAATGACTTAATTAACAAAGGGGACAAAAAAAACAAAACACATACATCAAGTTTGACTGCGATAATTATTTCATCATACAACCATACAGCAACTTCATAAGCCAAATGCCAACCCACCCAGAGTAACAAATATATTTCAATTAAATTGATTACTGTTAACTGTACTGTTACTAAAACTGAATAACACAACTAAGATTTTCAGTTATAATACTACAAATCATGTCTCTAACCAGGATAAGTGATTGATGATGGATAGGCAGCCATCTGAAACATTACTAGGAGGCTCATTACGCACCCACCCTCGTGAAATTAGTCAAACTGGGAACAGAGGTGAAAAACGAAGCAGGATGTTGTTCACGGCTAAAATGAAGGCCTCAAGCCACTCTAAGCTCTCGGACTGGTTTGACTAGATTTAATCCACCTCGCTGGGAGGGTAACCCGACTAACCTTCTAGAACGGTGACGCTCTCTATAGAAACAGGTGTCAGCCACACACAGACCATAATAATCCATTAAACCGACCAAACCAAAGACCCGAAGAACAGGCTAAAACCCATGACCACTGAGTACGCACCGCCTCCTGCTCCTGGGTGTCGATCTTTTTGGTCTGCGTGTCCACAGGCTGCGGCACCGCCAGGGCAGCAAACTGCAAGCGGGAAAGGGGACAGGAAGCCCGAAGAGGACAAGTTCATCCATGCATCCTTGGTGGCTCATAAAGGGAACGAGTTCATCCAGTGAGGCTGTGATCCAGCCATCCTTGGCCGCTCTTAAGAAACAGCCACAATAGGCCCTGTTGGCATGTACTGTCTTTCTACCATGTATACAAAATTATTTTTAAAAGTGGTTACTTTAGATCCTTTATTCTACAAGGTCATGATGTTATATGCAAATTACTACATTTTTACATTGTGAGGTACACACCGAAACACGGTCAAGGGTGCAAGCTCTGAAATGGAGCAAACCAATTCCATTCAGCCACCATCCAAATATCACAAGATGTTCTCGGGCCAACAGAACATGCAAATGCCGATACGCAGGCCCTGAGGACAGAGTGGAGAACTCCACCATCCCACCACATTTAACGCCACTGCCTCAGGGGCAGAAATCAGCCAGGAGGGCAAGACGGTGTCATGTTACAGCTTGACAAACGAAGGGAAATTCACTTTCCCCATCAGATGTCCCTGAGGCATCAGCTGTGACACCAACCGAACCCACGATGGCATTAAAATGGCACTGAATCAGATGAAATTACAGTGAATATTCCCATTACTCTCCCTCTTGCTATACATTATCCATCATCTGCCTCAGAGATGCCTGCCGTGTCTACTGATTTACTCTCTTTAATTAATCTTTGTGCTTATTTGAGCTGTTCACTGAATCATACAAAAAAAGATTGCGTATGAACTTGCTGTCACATTTCTGTAGTTAACCCAAAGGAAAGAAATACTACATTACATAATGGTGAAATTTTATGTAAAGGCATTTGAAAATCATTTTATCCACCTCAATGAATACAGTAATTCATTATTATTATTATTATATCAGCTTCAAAGCAAACAAGCTAAAGAGGGGCATACATTAAGAGATGCAAACCTGTAACAATTTTTTAAAATTGACAACTGATAAAGATAGCAATCAAAGCAAAAATGAGGTGACTGAGAAAATGAGCAAACCATGCAACCTTTAAGAACTGCAGTCTGACACACCTTTAGTGGGCTGGGGATGGCTCATTTCATGTTACAGTGGTGAAAGAATAATGACCCTGTTGCAAGGAGAGCTGCTATTGGCGTAGCCCAGCTGACCCAGATATGAAAAAGGAAACTGTTTGGGATAATGGTGGCTAGCTGAGGGACTGACGGAGTGGCAGACAAGCTCTTGGACCTCACCTTCTTATCAAAGTCGTCCACCATGCCAGCCTTGGCTACCGCACTCCTGTAGTAGCTCCAGTCGATTGCAGCGGGTTTTTCCGGAATTGAGGCCAACCTGTGAGAAGTGGAAGATGAGCCAAAACTACTCACAAAACAGCACAGTGAAAGAAAAATTAGTAATGCCACCTCTGACCACTGTCATATTCCACAGACCCGCCAAAACACCGTTATGAAAACGTGCTTTTAAACACGGTGTACATCTGGACACGAAGTATGCCTTAGGAGTCAGATGCAACTACGGCAAAATCATATTTATAAATCTCAAATTCCCTTGCTTATCTACAGATTTTCAGCTCTAATCATTTATGTGCTTCTACAATCATTTTTATTCATTTCTCATATCTCCTTAACCACAATATTGTACAGTCATGGCAGATCAGAGGGGCTGCTGTGTGGCTCTGGTCCAAAACCCACGGCCAGCAGAATTGTCACGTCACCACTGGGCTCTTGAGTAAGGCCCTTAGCCCCAAAAACTGCCCCAAGGTTGCTGGATAAATGGCTGACCCCACACTCTGACCCCAGATATGCCAGCAATCCAACCTGGCTGCTAGAGCATCGCTGCGAGTCTTCAAGGAATTAAACAAGGACTTCTGATTGGCTGGTACCCTCTCCGCAAACACAACCCAGTCAATGGCCTTCAAGGCTACACGTCGTCCAGACATCCTCTTAACCTGGAGAGAGGTGATGACAAGTTAGAGATGGGAAGGGGGTGACAATGCCGGGTATGCACCTGCACATTTGAATTAAAATCACAGCACCAGATCTGTAGTCTTTAGCAACACAGCCTTGGCAAACCAATCGACAATAAAATGCCCTTCATCGCTCCAAAATCCTTTCGAGAGTTTTACGGATCAAATATCACCAGTGAAGCTTGTGAACACACAGTTGGATGACTGCATTGTCCTTTTAGGATTATTGAACTACACTTCCCATAACCCCCCTCGGCCACTGACAGTAGCAGTAAAACGTATTATTTTGCTAAAATGTTAAGTTCACCGAATTATATGTCAGGACCCCCTGAGCGCCGAGACGGACAGCTCAAAGCAGACAAGGTCAGACACCCCTCTCTTAGCTCGCATGCTAACCGGATGCATCAGTAATGCCATCCATATAATGTGTTTATAATCTGCTAGTCCACCTGAAAGCACATGCAGGAGGATGAGGAGGAAAAGAGCTGCGGAACAAGCCGAAAACCCACTCACCTTGAACGAACTGCAACACCGGTCGACGAGGAAAAAAAAAACACATACAAGCGCCGGCGAATGACCGGATACGGAAGTGACGTAAGGGGAAAACGCGATTAACACCTTAGTGTCCGGAGACAAACTGAGCGCAATGGTTCGGGCGTGTGGGTCTGCATTTGGTTGTTGTATCGGATTGTAGCCCGGATAAACGAAAGTTATCGGTGGTGTACTAATGAAGTTTTCTAATATATATATATATAATTTATTGGACAATGGACTGACAACCCGGCTTGTGTCATACGCTGTCTGAGGGAGGCTCTAGATTACCCCCGTGACGATGATCAGGAGATTTAGTAAAAAGGTGCATGGATGGATGGGTTGGGAATATTAATTATTATACTGCAGTCTTGTAATGGTTGAGCAATTGCATCATGAATAGATTGATGGATCACTTATTATTGTAGCAGGTGGATCTATAGATGGCACTTTTCCCCATAAAGCAGTGATGCACTGTAATTGTGTCATTTGGAGTAAATTTGTCATACTACCATGATGATTGTTGGCAGTGACCTACCCAGCATATGTCATTAGTCATTGGAAAAATATGACCTACTGCCTAGATTGACACACCCAATGCTAAAAAAGACATTAGTTTAGCCAAGTCCATAATTACAAAAACAACCCTCACCTGGGCATTCTGGGAGCTCTGGATCCAAACATTTCACTGCTGCGTTACACACATAGTTTTCGTATAGAAACTGGTAGCGTATTATCTTGTAAGTCATCTGATGCACAGACCTTTGTTGTGGTAGACCATCACTCTTTTTTAGTATACTGAGAGATTCACCATTTGACCTCAGATATATGGTTGAGCCACCCAAGTGGAGCCAAGTAGTTTTGGCACCATAGAATGACCAGAGTTCAGGGACACCTGTGGCCCAGCCTGCATTCCAGGTCCCACCCAGTCCCAGGTTGGTGCCTGAGGAACAGTTCCAAGTTCATGCCTGGTTCAAATGGGAAGGCTGATTCCTATTTGGTGGCTTTCAAGATTGTAGGAACCCACCTTGTTAGAATAAAGCAAATCTGAACCACTGAACCTGCTCTTCAGATTAATCACATGACTGCCTTCTACCATACACTAGCTGTCCATCTGATTGTTCTACCTCACTGTTGTTCGCCATATTGTACTAATGAACCAAGTGCTGGCCAGAGGAGGATGGGCTTCCCACTTGAGTCTGGTTCCTCCCAAGGTTTCTTCCTCCTGAGGGAGTTCTTCCTTGCCACTGTCACCCTTGGCTTACTCTCTGGGGACCTTGGGCCTGGGACTATGTAAATCGCTTTGTTAAAAGCGCTATATAACAAAAACTGAATTGAATTAAAACAAATTTTGCTTTGGGGGCCCAAGTTGTCCCTGTATTGATTATGCTAAAATGATCCAGATTTGGACTTGGATCAGGAAAGCTTTGTGTAGTCCTGCAGAGGGGGTTAAACAGCCAGACAATGTTAGCTATCTGGTTAAATACATCAGGTATCAGGCTCTAGTTTTTTGTAGCTGAATTTTTTTTTACCAAAACTATTGTCTTAATAAAAAAGATATTGCTTTCTTGATGCATGTGAGATAAAAAAAAAACCAGTTGCAGAAGACCATCCCCATTCCTGGAGACCCACTATCTAGCTGGCCTTACATGCTAGATCTAAATGTGTTTTTCTGGATGACGTCTGGTTAAGTTGGCATTAAGGTTCTTGGTTTTGATCTCTTAGGCCTTTTCGAAACAATGAACTGGCTGTATTCTCATTGGCTACGATCACATTCCAAGCCTCATTGTTCAGTTCTGATTTTTTGCTCAGATCTGACTTGCCTATCTTGACGGTTCACGTTCATAATTACAAGTGACTCATATCTAACTGTAATGTGAACACATCTGTCCTCCGAAACGGCACGCATGTGCACACTGATACGTTTTTGCACGAGTCATCTGCGTCAATAGTGACAAAAAACATCACGGCCACTTTTGTTTGTGGTCACACTTTGCCATTTCTTTGCCAGTTGTTTCGAAAACTACTGGATTTCGGTAGGTTCCTCATTCATTTTCCCAAATATCTAATAGATCGCCAATTTCCCCATCCCTCCACTGACTGCTGTCCTTCATTTTTGTTTTGGCGTGCTGCCAGAGCCGGCTGATAGGTGCTTGCGTTTGGGCAAAAAACAATATGAATTCCGATCTGACCGTTCTTATTCATGTCGCATGGCCACGAATCAAATACGTATCCGATCTAGGACCACATATGAAAGTGACTCAAATCTGATTTGAAAAGATTGGATTTCTGTGTTCACACAACCCTGAAAAAAATCGGATCTGTGTCTCATTAAGGCAAAAAATCAGATTTGAGTCACTTCAGCCTGGTTATGTGAATGTAGCCATTGACTGAGTCCAGCATCACCAGGAGGAGGAGCTGTTGTGTGTCAGTTTGAGGTTCCTGCTAATATGACCAAGGGAAGGGCATGGCCTCATGACATCACCACTGCCCCGGTTAAAGCAATCAAAAACATGGCCAAGTGTTTTGGGTCATGGTTGGGCCGACTGTCGTTTATTACTGTTTAAAGATGGGTGGATACAGTTGTGACGGGAGAAACATGGCTTCAGAAAACCCCGGCGGACGGGATTACTACCAGTTATTGCCTGTTTTCAACCAACTGGAACAATTAAAATACCAGTGGGTGGAACCCATCAGTGACTGACAGCACACAATCATCCTGCCCATCATTGACATGTTGGTCCAGCGGGCTTTCATTCTTGCCCGACACCCAAGCAGTGAATTTCAATCAAAACTTCACCAAATATGTCAGTCTTGATCGGCATTTGTTAACGGAGCCATCCGGGCTTCATTTGTGGCTTAAGGAGGCTGAATTGTAAACTGAATGTTGCTAGATTTAGTAATGGTGTTGAAACTTCAAGGCAAAGGTCTCGGGGCAGGATAAAGTCGTGTGACAAGCCATTCACTCACTGGTGATTAATTACCGATAATATAAAAAAATTCCTGATTCGGCTCCTGCCCTGACACACCCAGACTTTGTGACACAGCTACAGACCTGATGCCTGTTTTGTTTTCCTCACCTGCTCCCCCCTCGCTGAAGTCGATACAGTTCTCTTCATTCCTCTCCCTTAGCTCAAGACCCACATTGTGTCTCCCCCTTGTCAGCAACCAAGTGAGAATTTTCTCATGTGTGGTTCCTCAGTGTGAGTTAGGGGCACCCATCCACAGTCAGTCAGAAGGGTCCCTGTCAACCTGGTTCCCCGTAAGACACCCAACCTAACTGCACTTACGCTCAAGCCGGCTCCTTAATTAACTGCTGTAGGCTTGTATTATGATGCATTTACATGGCTGTTTGTTGCTTTGGGCAAAAACATGTGCTAGATTATCAAACGTAAATATAATAAATGTTAAACTCCCAAAGCTAAAACAAAACTGCTCCTTGGACCCGCTGTCTCGAGTGTGGATTTCTTCAAAGGGGTAACTCTGCTGCCGATTGGTTCTGTACAAAACAGGATGCAGATGGCTGTGAATCCATAATGACTGTAATAATGGGAGGACTAAACAGCAGAGGGTCTACAGCTGCACAGTAAGGCCCTACATGCCCAAGCTTTTGTCTGCCATTTTCCCAGATCTACTCGCAGAGTGGGTTCATAACCATATTCTTCCTATTCTTTCCTTGACTTACTGTTTCTTTTCTTTAGCTATTAATGTATTAGCTGCTGGTGTGGTTTACTGTTGTTTTTTAATCACCATTATTTTAAGTTCGCCTCCCAGGGGAGGTGTTTCGGGCATGTCCAACCGGGAGGAGATTCTAGAGGCAGATTACATCTTTGAGCTGGCCTGGGAATGCTTCAGGATGCCCCCAGTGGAGCTGGGGGAGATGGCCGGGGAGACAAAGGACTGGGCGCCCGTGACTCAGACTGTGGATAATAGGGGGGAGAACGAAAGAATATTTTAAGTTTAAAACTGATAAAATGACCCCATCCAGACACCGACTCTGAATGAGGAGTCAGCCTTTTTGGTGCTTAAGAATCTCCTAGCCACTCTGTCACACTGCCGCTTTGGCTGAGACTGACGCAGTGCCTCGTCTCATCCCATGCCAGTCTGGTCACAGACTAACTGTATCCCCCACAGATTCTTCCAGAGTGAGGGGCGTTCCTGTCTATTCCTCCAGTGCCGCCTTTTCTGGAACGCCTCCCCCATCACCCCAATTTCATGATTCTGCCATGCATTCCTGGCTTCTTCTCCACCTTTGTCCTGTCTCGTCTTTGTCCCCCCGTCACACGCCCCACCTCCACACCTGACTAATCGTGTTTCCGTCACCCTATCCATTGAATGTTTGTTGTGTCTAAGGCTGCCCATGCTATCCAATAATATTAGGAAAAATATAACATTTTCTGCTTTCATCCCCAATCTGAATCAGTTTAGCTGCACGTAGCATGTCACCATCAATACTGACTTAAAAGCAGCGACTCTAGTTCTAAAATACAATTCTTTTTCTTAGGTATGACTGACACGACTGACCATCCCCTGCTCTACAAAGCACAGAAGGGCTGAATGTCTTTGCTTTCCTTGAAAGGTGCCATATGTTATTGGCAGTGTTTATTCCCTGTGCCATTTTCTATGTCATATGGGCAGTAACTAATTAAAGTAATTAAAGGAACTAGGTATAGTCACAGTAGGGCGATACAAATCCCTCTTTAGTATGTTGCATTGTAAGTCTTATATTTCTGCATGGAGGATTTATCCGATTTAATGAAAAAACCTGCAATGTTTCTGTCTGAGTGCACAGCTTATCAGGATTAAGAGCTGAACCAGTTCTGTAGACAATAAAACTCTATCTCCGGATCCTGTGTTGTATTGTGTCAAGCGAGCCTTTGTTTGCTGTTGATGTGTGTGTGTTTTTCTCCCTCAGGTGTTGATTATAAAGTTTTTCAGTATCTGGCTCAATCGAAACTTGCCGTCTGCCACTGGGACAGGCTGGGTGCGAACGCCAGCAGGCAGTGTGCACGGGCCGGAGAATGGTTTGGCATGCAGCGCTGGAATTGGCTGGCTCCTCCCCTCCTTCAGCTGTGTTCATCCTGTGTCAGGGAAAATACATCAAGCAAAAT